>VXAA01004147.1:1326466-1349334 GCA_013399115.1 Anseranas semipalmata | reverse complement strand
CGGGGAGACCTCGCTCCCGAAGAAATGCTTCAGTGTCCTTTCCTGTATTTTTTAAAACCGCGCTTCTCACGGCAGCTCGGGTGTTTCCTACGCTGGCTTGTGCGTGTAGAAGTCAGAAGGGGTATTCCTGCTGATTAAAGTTGCTCCACACTTAATTAATTAACACTGCTCCCGAGCTCCGCAATCTTCTTAGAAAACTTTTTTTTTCTTTGTCTTTTTTTTTTTTTTTTTTTTTTTTTTTTTTTTNCGTTATTCAGTATTCCGACAGCTCTGCTGGCAGCCGGTCGGAAAAGGGCTGCGCGGGGCCGGGCGGGCTCAGCGCGGCCCCCGGGGCTCCCGGCGGTGCCATCTGAGATGCGGCAGGGGCATGCTGAGCAAAGGTGTGCTTTCGGAGGGAAGGTGGCCGCCGAAGAAAATGCCTCCAGGAGCCCTAAGCGAGGTGTCAAAGTGCTAACGCCGCTTGCTTTCCTGCTTCCAATTGCGAGGAATCGACGGTCAGAGTTTGAGCTATCTCAGGGAAAAAGTTTTAATGCTCAGAGCTGCGGGGACCTTTCCCTCTCCGCTGCTGCCCCCCTTACACAGTCCTTGCATGCTTTTAACCCTCAGTCGCCTCCTCCCCTTCAGCCTTCAGACATTTTTATTTTCTTTTTTTTTTTAATGTTCATACCTTAAGTTCAGATACGAATGTCTGGAAACAGGTATGAGGATTTTCTTCTCCATTAAAGTAATCCACCCGGTGTGAAGATGTTGCCTGTCCCCACAAACTTTGCCAATTGCAAAAAAATCCAGGTGAGTCCTGTGCCTTCACAGGGGAAAGCAGGCAAGCTGCTGCTGTTTGCCCATAGTCATCGTTGTGTTTCTCCTATTTGGATAAACGATTTACAAAGTGAAATTGCTGAAAAGCCGGGGGTGCTGAGACTGGATTAGGAACTTATATGGGCAATGGAAACAGGCTATCTCAATAAGGAAATCCCTACTGGGTAAGAAATTGGTACCTGAAATGTCAGTAAGAACTGGTATTACTGTTTGACTATGTGTATTTGCTTTGCTTTGGATAGTCCAACCAATACCACTCTAAAAATGGAGCTTAATTTACTTATCCATATACATATGAAAGAACAAAGCTGAACAGGGAAAACACTTGCCAAACGCAGTTTTCATTTGCTTATTGTGCTGAATACAGCAACACACTGCTAACTCTGTACAGCCATTTTCTGTGTTAGGACAAACACAGGTCTCATCTTTTAGACGTCTCCAGAGCAGGACTTCTCTGCAGAGCCCAGGTGTCACTCACACACAGCGATGCACCAGGGTGGTTTACCAGTCTCATGCACCAAGCCTAGGATTTCCAGCAGTCTTCTGCTCTAATGCCCACTTTGACACTAAGTCACATTTACCACACACCTACTCTACATGGTCAACGGAGCCATAACCTGTGGGAACAGCTGCAGGCTAAATTTACATCCCGTTTTGCCAAGCACAGAACTTTTAGAAGAAAGAATGAGTTGAAAACACATGCAAACAGCCTATCTTCATTAGGAAAAAGTTCTCAGAGCTCTGTGAATTCTGAAAGACTTGGATCCTGAAAAGTTTATGCTTGCTGAGGACCTCCTTGAAAAAGTAGGTGCAATGTACTTGTTTGTAGCACTGCCTAATCCTTTCTGTCTTCTCCCTTAATGACACAGAAAAGCAAAAATTCAGTCTGACCTGTTTCTAGTCATAAATGAAAAAATGCATTTGACTTCAAAACCATGATGTGGATCTTGCCTCTGTTCTGAATAACTACTGTGTACCCAGTTACAAAACACATGGTATGTGAGGATTTATAATATTTTATAGACATTAAATCACAACCTGGGTAGCATTTATATTCATGTCAGGCCCTGCTAATTTTCACTCACTGTGGCAGACATTAGTTTTTTTCTGACTGTATGAGTCAGGCAAGAAAGATGATGGACTTCTAATTATTAGCCAAGGTGCTAAGTTTCCACGTCTCTTCCCTCTTGCCTCTTGGCAGTTAAATGTTCCAAAATACATTTTATTCAGCATCATGACATGTCAGAGAGTGGATATACAACATCCATTACAAATATGTCCAAGCTGAAATAAAGATAAGTAGAACAAAAGATTTTCCCTCGATATTTTCTGTTCTTAAATGTACAGTAGGCAAAGATATTTCCTAGTTCCAGTAATACCATATTACATAGTTGCAGACAACAGGAGAAACTGACAATGCTCTCTATACAGGGCAGACTACCTACTTCCAATATATTTCAATTAAACTTCAATAGAAGATGAAAACCAAGAATAAAACACAGCTAATGGTCTTAGTTAATAAGCTTTCTTTTTCTTTTCTTTTTTTTTTTTTTTTTAAGGTAGTATTTTTCAGTTTTGTTTTGATTTTGCAATTTCAAAGCAAAAAGACAAGTTTGTTTCATAATGTAATTGCTGGCTTGCTACCAAGATGCTAACAGCAGAATTAACAGGAGTTAAAAAATACAGAAGCTCAAGAAAATATTCTCATTGGCACTTCCCATCATATAGATGGCGGTAAAATAGTGAGAGAGAAAGACCAAGGAACTAAGTATGAAAGAAAATAATTTTCTGTCTCTTGTAAAAATCTTGGTGAATTGCACTTCCTGATTTTGGCCTAAGCACATATTTTATCTTCTGCAATATGCTTAAAATAAGATATGTGAATTTTGTCATTTGGTAGCAGGGAAAAAATGCATTTATAAAGTCAGGCTTAATTCAAGAAAGTTATGTTACAAATACTTCCACATAATTTATCATGTTTCTACAGGCACAGAAGGGATCGGAAGGCAATAGCTGCATCTAGTAGATACATTTTTGGCACATAATTTAGCCACACCTCCCCTATTAGTAGGAATCATGATCTGGCTAAACCTGGTATCCTTCTCTTGCCTTTTTCTTTTTTTTTTTTTTTTTTGTCAGCTGCCACATCTAACCTGACTATAATAACTTCTCTGACATAAGCTGTGCTTAAGTCTTTACTGGACAGTTTTTCATTCTCACTGAAGCACTGAGTTTACTGGGACTTTGCTTGGGTGAAGACCGAGCTGAAAATTCATGCCGTGCCTTCATGGTAAGGTGCTTCAAACAACTGGGAAAAGCAGGGATCTTGATTACAACTGGATCTCAAAGCTGATTTTGCTATGCTGCTTCCCCTGCCAGCAGGGGTTTCTCTAGGTTGGCATTTCAATGCCCTGTGAGGCATAACCTGTATTTCCAGAGAGCATACCAGCGGAGAATGTTGACAAGATTTTTTTTTCCCTTCCCACTGCTGCCAAAAGATGCAAGATAAGACCCAGTAAAGAGAAAAGAAATAGGAAATGCAACATGGGCGCTTGGCTGCTGCCAAACCCAGCAAGCACTTCTAGGCACCTTACTTTACAGGCTTCTCTGTATGTAGATGTGCATCTCCTCACACCCTTGGGCTCTGTATAGCTGACCAGTTTGGTGTCTTATCCTGCCAGGTCCCTTACGAGCTTGATTGTGTTGATGTGCTTTGAGGATTCCCGGTGTCAGGGTTTAAGTCCCCACATAATGGGCAGGAAACATTTTTAATGAGAAGGGGAAGACAACAGCTGTGTATCTCTACTCCCTATGAGATCACCACTTGCCTGGACCCTACTTGTAGGATATGTGTAAAGTAGGACTTATGAGTAGTTGGAGCAGAGGTGCCCAAGCTGAGAAGAGAACAGAATTTCAGTTACATTGCACCCAGGCCTTATCTAAATGGTAAATGCACATGGGTAAAGCTAAGTGTTTACTCCAGAGATCAAGTGATGCTTCATTTCTCCTGGATTCACACCAATCCACAAAGAGACTTGTGTGTCTACAGAGAGGTGAACTCTGATGAAACCATCTTCTGCAATGGGAACATGTACAAAAACTGCTGTGCTGTATAGATACTCTAATGTGTAAAGTGATGTCAGCTTGGCCTTCTCTTTAATTGTAATAATCTCCACCACCAAGCTGCCGATTTTTTAATTTTTAGAAAGGTAATTGCTCCTCAAACCAGCCAACAGATACAAGAGATCCTGTGAGGAGAGGTACATAGGCAAACTGGCAGTTTGATTATGTGAGTTTTTTTTCCCCCCCCATAAGAAATGGCTTCAAAACAAAGTCAAACTTAACTGGGCATATGCAACACAGACAACCAGAATCTCATGATCCCAGTAATCTGTACACTTTTTGGTTAGTACAAGAATATGTGCTGGTATGACTAGGCACTGTTCATTTGCTTGAGGTTGCATTTACATTTGACAAGTGACATTGACCAAAACTCCCTTTCCTGTTGCATAAAATTGGTTTATGTAACTGAGGTAATGGGATGCAGTATTCTACTAAATGATATTCAGGAGAGAACTGTAGCACACTTATCCCAGACTCATAAAGTAATTTATTAACAAAAGAATGTTCAACATAGAAGCTGGTTCAAAAAAGCTTGCAAGCTGCAGTCACTAAACTGTACATTACTTGTATTAAAAAGTATTGCCTTACAACCTACTTTGCACATGTGTAATTTTTCCAGAATATTTTTTGTTTGATCAAGTTAAATCAGCAATTTTCCCTGAGCAGACAGAACCTTAGATTTCACTTCCAGCAGGTGGGAGGGCACCTCACATACTGCAAATCTTGCCCCCAGAACCAGCTGCGTTCCTTACTTTGGGAAGCTTGGAGTATAAAACTGGTGTTGTGGGGATATTCTGTGTGACAGAGGTATAGCACTATGTAAGGTGAAGCTCTGGTCCTCCTTCCAAGAATCATGAAGCCAAAATGCAGCAGCTGTAATGGTTAAGTACACATTAAAGTCGAAGAACAGTGGAAATATGCCTGAGTTATAATGCATTTCAAATAAACACAATACCTGGAGTACTTTCAAAATTTGATAGGGAAGTAGTATATATAAACAGATCAATTTTCCTATCTACAGAACACGGGGAGGTAAGACCATCTCAATAAATATGAGCTTATTAAATAGCCTGGTAATTTCTATGAAATTTCAAGTCTTAATTTGCTTTATTTGTAAAACTTTTCTGAGAAGGTTTTCACATTTTTACAGTACTTTCCAGTCAAAAGTTTCAAAACTTACTTTCTGAAAGTAAATCTAAAATAAAGATGCTGAGGCAGCTAGCTAAAAATCACAAGCGAACTGTGTAATAATATACTGTATTTCTCTGACTCTTTCCTATGTTTTTCACACAAAAAGGCCCTTTTTAGCAACAATAGACACACTAACTATGTCTATTATTACCATGGGGAGAGTGTCTGAAGACTTCAGTCAACATTGAAGGTCTTGTGCTGGGTACTCAGGTCAATTCTTGTCCTGTCTACTATATGATAAAAAGCTTATTTTTATAGGACCATAGGCTAGACTACCTCCCTCTGGCAAAGCTCAGATGAAACTACCACTATCACAGCAAGTGCCTACTTAAGGATCTGTAAAAAAACAAACACCTTTCACATAGGCATATCCACAGTTTGTTTCCTGAAGTATCTGAAACAAGTCAAAACAAGTGAGTAGGAGAAGAGGGTGGAGGGCCCAGGCGAGCAGCAGTATCTACCTGCACGGTAAG
Organism: Anseranas semipalmata; assembly: GCA_013399115.1. Lineage (NCBI taxonomy): Eukaryota > Metazoa > Chordata > Aves > Anseriformes > Anseranatidae > Anseranas > Anseranas semipalmata. The sequence continues at coordinate 1,343,731 of VXAA01004147.1, read as the reverse complement.
TGACTGTTCCAGCTGCATGTTCCCAACTGCTGCATGGTTTGGGTTTTCTTTCTCAGATTTCAAAATATAAATCAGATATTTCCAGCTAGACCTCCAATTCACTGAACTGCTGTACATAAGAAAAAGTATTCAACACTCTGCAAACAGGCAGCCAAACACTTCTGACAATCTCATCCTGCACCCTGGAGAGAAAGAATGCTTCCCAGAGCAAAGTGACAGATGAAAAGAAGACCTAACTTGTAAGGCAGCCCAAAGGAGACAATCAAGGTAACTGAAATTCAGAAAATGACAAATCTTACTGTCAAATAAAATACAGTAAAATGAAATATTTATAAGCTTAGCTGTAAGAAATACAAAGGTGAAGCAGAAGTTTATCTTTAAGAAATGCAATACATCTATTCAGAGATGGGACTCCTGCCTGTCTCTCAATGGTCTTCCTCTTCCTCCCTTCCATCTCTCCCATTTCCATCTCAAAAGAACAGTCATGTTTGCACTTGTGTGTATTGTCACTGAAAGCTTTTAGGTGACAGTCTCCTGCCCAGCATTACTGCTGGGCTGCCCTGCTCTCAGCAGTGACCACTCCCTTGTTCATATCCTAGTGTGAATGAGTTTGCACGAAAAGAAAGTAACAGGTCTTTGTCATTAAACTAAGAAAGTTAGATGCAAAATTAGGTATTGGAATGCAGCAAGGAAGAAGAGGAATAGCTAATTTAGAAGACTCTGTAAAGATGGTCCAAACAGTAGAAATGACTGAGAACAAGAAATTTTGGTGATGTCTGCCTCCAGTACGTAAAGAGCGGCATGTATGTTGCAGACATCCAGTCGTAATTTAAAAGATCATATTTAACAACACCTACCTTGTCAGAAGACATGGATCGTGTCTCTTAGTTTGCTATTTAGCGACATCATTTGTTATGGTGTAATTGAAGGAAGATGCAGACAAAAGAAGGAGAATTTAGTGAAAATCCACAGGAATGACTGAACAGCTGGGTACAGGATAAAAAAAAGCCTGAAAGAAGACTTCTAACTTGTGAAAGGCGAGAATAAGTGGTTACACCTGAAGTATTTGTATGAAAAAGGGAAGGTTCTTGCAATTCTAGAGATCCAGTGTTTGTAAACTCGGCTGAAATAAGACAAGTTTAGACTCCAGTTTGCAAAGTTTTAACTGTGATGAAAAATAGGCATTGGAATTAAAGTAACCAATTATTGGAATCGTCATTAAAGGCTACAGTAAAACTTTTGCTAATAATAATTCTTTAATCACTTTTTTTTTTTTTTTTTTCCCTAGAACAAATAAAATGTAGTCCAGGCAGGAAATAATTTAGGGAACTCCCTAGTAAGTGTTATAGAGGTAATCACAGCAGTCCTTTACAATGAGTTTACTATCTTTGAATCTAAGGAGATATGCCATCAAGTGATTAACCTCAAAACTGCAAAACTATTTGACTGCTGGAGGCTGTAGAACAGCTACTCTGTATTCACCATTTCACACTCTGTGAGAGATGGACTAGGCCGATCCCGAACTCCTGGCTCTGTTTTGGTGAGTTCTACCATCAGACCATGCTGAGATATTTGAGTATTTAGGGTTGAGTGGGCTATTCATTTACCCTTCCATGTCTGCGTAATACAATCAAAATTTGTTTAACTTATTCCCTGATCATTAGGTGAAAAAATATAGTTTGGGAAAAATTCATTTGGGCCAGTTTTGCTAATTCATTAATTTAATTAATGAAAATATTAAAAATAAAATAAAATGCTGACTTCTGCAGAACTTTGTTTTACTATTGGTGAAGGATCACGTATAGCCTTCTGCTTGAACCTGATTCATGGCCCACTGAAATTTATAGGAGCCATTCATTAACTATAATGGGCTTTGGAATGGGTCCCTTGTGAAATGGACTGTTCAGATGAGAACAGATGCAATCATCTTTGGATTTTTAAACCCAGAGCTTGAACTTGAACTGTTTGCATTCACGTGAAAGTGTGCTGACTTATAAGAGGTAATTGTAACAATTAAACACATCTACTTACTAACTTTTATTGATTGCTTCTCTATGAATCCCTCCTGCTAGCAGATACACAAAGGGAATTTTGCAAGAGTTTGCCCTGGCTGTGGTTATATTCAATATTTTCATTAATGACCTAGAGGGGAAAAACAAGTATGCTTATTAAATTTCCAGACAATAACATTCAGTCTTGAGAAAGACTGGATGCTGGAGGACAGAGTTATAATTCAAAATGATCTTGACTAACTGGATAAATCATCTGAAAAAATAGGGTGCTATTCAAGAGGGAGGTACTAAACTCAGTGGGAAATGACCAGTTGCACAAGCACAGGCTGGGGGATGACCGTGATAACTGACTAGGTGACATTTTTATGGAAAGGAAGATATGAGTTCACAGTTGATTGAAATCTTGACACAAGTCAACAATCTCATGCTGTTGCAAAACACCTTCCTGAGATACACTAAGCGGGAGTACAGGATACAAGACATGACAAATAATCCTGCTCTACTCAGCAATGGGAATGCCTTAGCTAAAGTTTGCTACCTGGCTTTTGGAAAAAGACTTCCTGAAGGATGTGTGCCAGCTGGAAAGGCCCCAGCAGAAAATCGTGACGATGATCAGTGAAGATGATTCAGGCTAGGTATCAGGCAAAAAGCAACCCTTTCAACTTTAAGGAGAGTGAAGACCAGATTGCTGATGGTTAGGCATTTTCAGCACTGGAAATCTTAAAGAACTGTTTGAACAAACATCTTTCATGAATGATACTGGTGTGGCTGATCTCACCTTGGGGCTGAAGATAATCAGGGTGACCTTCTCAGGTGTCTTCCAGCCTTCTGGTTAAGGAATGCTTAGGCTGGGTGACTGGCTCTAGCAGAAGTCAGAAGTCACCTTACTCACAACTCTGAGTTAGTGAATGGTTTTAGATTTGTCGAAGCTCACTGCAAAATAAGAACATTTCACAACTTGAATCCATGGACTTGTTTTTATGCAGAAAGCCTGCCTGCTCTGTTCTTCCCCTGATGTAAGGGGTGGCCTGCTGCTTCAGCCCCATCGTGACTATCAGCCTGGAATCCCTGGCATTGCCCAGCCTTCAGTGCTTGCTTTATTGCCACACTTTCTGGAAGGCTTCACACTTCTCAACAACTGTTACAGGTTTTTTGTTGTTGTTTTTGGTTTTTTTTTTTTTTTTTGCAAAGAGCACTGCAACTCCACTGGTCAGAGGAGCAACATTTGTGCTTATCTGCAGGTTTCACTGAGTCCATGGCTGCAGCAGATGCCCTATTTTGAGCTTAAGAGTTGATTTCTTTTGATCTAGTTACAGTACATGAAGAGTAAATGTTAAGTTAAAATTGCATTGAGGAACCTCTTTGCACAAAATGTCATTAGCTTATTTGTTTGCATTCCCTTTATCTTGAATAACTTCACAGTAAAAAAAGTAAGGACATAAAAATATTTATATAATAACTACATAAATGTCTGTGTATTATAATATATATTTAATATATTATAATATTATTTGTTATTAATTATAATTCATACTATACATATAACACATTCACATAATATAATATTTATAAATAATATATAACTACAGACTGTATTTAAATTACAATAATATGATATGATATAATAATAGTATAACGAATTCTCACACTGGAGAAGAGCTCTGCATAAAACAGAGAATACTAGACAAAAGCAAAGTCCCTGTTCAGAGACTGCAGTTTCATGACTATCATGGCAAAAAGCAAGCTCATTACATTCAGCAGTTCTTTTTCAGATTATTTTTGATGATTCAGATAAATGTTGGTGTTGAGAAACACTGTCGGAGGCTGTCTCATGTTGGTCTTGAGAAACATTATCGGAGGCTGTTCTTACATATTTCAGGCTAAATTCAGGGAAATATTATTCAGTAGCTTTTCTTTGTATCTAAGAAAAAATATATAAGATTCAGATTAATGTGTTTGGCTTAGGCTGCCTGAACCATTTCTGGCTTACAGAAAATCATCTTGAAAAATATTCTGTATTCTTTATTAATTTCAAATGTTAATATCGAGTGAATATATTCACTCCTCTATTTTAAAGCAATATGGATCAAGGGCTCTTCATTCTATTATATGCATTATATTTTGATATACTGTAAATTTATCCCTATCTGAGAAAACTGAAGGTCTGCTTCAGGCAGTCCACCTGCAGGTCTAATAAGTCTTTCAAGTAAGATGGGCCTGTGTTTATTCTCATCTTTGCACACCACAATGTGAATTAGTTATGGTTCAGTAAATGCTTTTAGAAGATCTATCTACCCTAAACTCACAAGTGGAACATGTTAGGCATATGCTGTTTACAAACATCTCATGTAACGTTACTTATGTGTTTCAGCCAAGTTTATTCTTTATTAACAAAGATGCACAGATTGTTTAGCTGTAAGAGTTTCAAAGGTCTTTAATGCTTTGCCAATTTTTAAAATTATTTTTAAAATGAATTTCTAATTTCCTAAGCCCCTGATGGAGTCATAAGTAACCTGATCAGTAAAAAGACATTTACAAAAAAATAAAAAAATAAAAAAATTGTACTCATGCAACTTCGATAACACTGCGGGTCAGACAATAAATGAAAAACAAAAATCCTACCATTTTCCAAACCATTGGTAAAGACATGATCTTTACAGAAATGGAGGTGAACCCCTTAGTGCACGGAAAGATTCATTGTCACAAGAGATTGAAACCTAAGCCTATGCAGCCTGTTTTTCAGACAATTTATACAGTTTGTCAAGAATACCTGTTTTATTAACATTTCTTGTTTTCTTGGTATACAACTGTATAGTTGGCACTGTGGCGTAATATGTAACTCTGAGGGAGTCAGTGGTCTGTGGATTGAGATCTCTGATTCTGTGCATCTAACTGCAGGGTACTTCACCAGAACCAGTGAACTGAGATTTCTTCCAGAAAATAAGCAAAATGAAAGTCTTAAAAAAAGCATGAAACTTTGATGTTGTTGTACCCTGAAGAATGACTGATAAAAATGATTTAAAAAACCCACCTTTTTCCTATCCAATTCTCCTTTAAAGAAGCCCAGTTTAACCTTGAGGGTGCGCACCTACACCCAATACCACAATGTATGCCAACTGTATTGCCAGTTAAATCGTAATTTCACAAATGTGAAAAGAAAAATACAGACATTTGATTAGTCATAAACCTAAAGTTTCTCTGCAAAGTATAAGCCTTGTGACAAATATTTCTTATCAGATTTGATCCTTATTAGCACTTTTTTATCAATTGTACTTAAGGTACTTTACAGATACAGGTAACTAACAGTAATTCAGATTTTCACAATGGGAAACAGAAGCATGGGAAGCAAGCATTTAAGGTGTCCAAGGACAAACAATTCAGAAGAATAATACAATAGAAATCTCTAAAAGGGATCTGTAGTAGTTTAAGTTGGAACTTGAAATGGTTGAAGGACTGAATATTAACTTAAATATGAGCTGAGCAAATTTTGTTCTGAAACCAGATTGCAAATTTTAGTTTGTTTAATCTGAGCTTCCAGATCAGGTCCATCACCACAGTCGGTAGTACCAAGAGCTCAGTTTAATGATTTAAACTACCTCTTACAAAAATTAACATAAAAACTAGAACAACAATTTAAGATTATACAGCTAATTAATTATATCTGTCACTGTTAGCTCCAAGGGAGTCTGCTCAGTTGAATATTTTATGAAGTATGAAAAGAAGGGGTAAGCACTTGAGTGAAAAGCTGAAAAATTATCTGCAGCTCACATTCATATTCAGCTCAATATAAGAAGTGCGTATTTATTCTCTGAAGGCAAGAATACTGATCATGTGAAAAGACTCCTAGTCCTATGTAGAAGTTGTGTACTAGAAACAAACAAACAAACAAAACCTGTAAAAACACTGGGACAGACACCACCTTTTTGATACCAACTGCTCTCTCTCTCTCTTTTTTTTTTCTTCCTCCTGACAGCTCATTTCTAGAGAAGACCTCAAGCTACTGATGCTTTATGGCAGTGTTTGTGCATTTACTAATTAAAATATGCTTCATGTTTTGCCATCACTGGTGGTGAATTTCTATTATTTTTTCATTGCTAACAACCACAAGAATAACTGTGCTCTGTACTGGTGATGGTCAGAAGTGATCATAATGTAGGTCCTTCCATTCTGGGCCCTTAAAAGAGCTTGTCCCACTACCTGAAGAAAAATAAAAAAAAAAGAAATGATGCGTCTACTCAATCAGCCAAGAAGAGAAATGGTTTTGAAAGTCTCTAAAAGGAAACTTTAGATATGCAAATTTAGGCAAATTAGGCTGATAAGATCTATTTCTGCAAGTCTCCAAGGCATCTGTGGGTAACACCTCTTCCATTGACTAGATAAGGATAACATGTTTTTGTAGGACTGCTTCACCAAGATGGGTTGCATCCGCTGGGGATCTTAGTACAATGGCTCTCGCACATGGTAAGTCTTTGGTGGCAAAATCTGGCACTTTTTCAAGAGTACACATAGTGTACTGGCACAGGCTTCTTTCTGAAGTTGATTCTAATGATCTAAATTAGTTATGAGTTTGGTTCAAACTATCAATATCCAATCCAAACAAAACTGAGGTGCACAGAGCATTGAGAGGGCACAAAACAATACCAAAACAGGTGATTATAGTCCTGTGTATGTTAGGATATATTGTAAAGTAATGAACAACTCCTCTTGCTCTTTCCCCTTAGGTTAAGCAGCTGTGTGTTTGTTTTGCAACTTCATTAATTATGAGTTCTGAATATCAGGTCTGAATTTTCCCGTTCCAGGCAAAAACTGAAGGGTTTTTGTATCTGGGGAAAAATTCTGCCATAACTATAACTGTCTCCGTGGACACAGTTACTCCTTCCATTCCCATGGGGAATTACATTGGTATAGTTAAGCTGGTAATTTTTACTATTCAGACAAGTCCAGACATTTCAAGAAACACTGTTAAATTAAATATTTCTCCTAGGGGAGCAGCATGTATACATACTTTCATCAGGTTTTGGTCATACCTATACACACAACAAACAAGTTTCAAACACAGCTACCTCCAGTTGTGTTACAAGGGTGCTTTTTTTTTTTTTTTCCTGCCATATTTTGTCAGATCTCATTCATCCTGTAAACCATAGCCCAGCTTTGAGCATCTTGAAGTGAAAACGCAGTAGAAGAAAAGCTACAAATCTTTTTGCTCCCAGAAAACCAAAGTCTGTCTTGGGAATACTACAGCAACATTGTCAAAAGTGCAGGGTAAAATATGGGTAGTTATCTATTGAGAGAGATTTTGCCTCTTTTGCCTCAGGAGTAAGATTAAAGTCTGGTGGTGATCCTATGCTGCTGTTTTTGTAGCTTAGATGGGCACTGGAGAGATAATTGTGTTTTCTGGTTGTAGTTTTGCTTTTTTTGTTTGTTTGTTTATTTGTTTGTTTTTGTTTGTTTGTTTGTTTTTCTTTAACACTAAATAAGTACTGAAAGAGTAACATTAGACCAACAATAGAAGATGCATTAAAATTACTTTCTATAGCCCCTTTATTTTTCAGCATACTCTCAGGGGTGATTTATGATCTCACTGAAGTCCATAAGAACTTTTAAATTAGACTATTTTAAAATACAAGAAGCTATACAAATTATACATAGGCCCACGTGTCACCTGAAACTATGAATAAAGTGCTACTCAATGTGATTTTAGGTAATCAATATCTCGAATAGAACAGCGCTGTCCACACAGGAATAGTCTTTCAAATATCACAGTTGGGTCACACACTAATGCACACCTTGCTCTGATTCACCTGCTCATATGAAGATCATAAATTCTTGGGCCAGATGCCAGCAATTGCAGGCTTTATCTGGCTGTCAAGGTGTTAACTTCTGAAATCACCCTCTAGATCTTCCCTGGTGCTAAAGAAAGTCATGGCTGTCCATTCCCCTGTGTCAGATATACTGGCTTTTGCTGGATTGTAAAGGCTTTTGGCATGCACCAGTCTAGCTATACTTTTAAGATTTTAATCTCTGTCTTCATTCAAGCAAATAAAAGCAAAGTACCCCAAATTACCCCCAAATCCCAACAGTTTCCTTGCTACATATTCTGAAAAAACAAGCTTGTACAATTTGATTTGTACACAATACTTACTTGAACAATTGCAATGCCAGTGCATAGTGGATGTGTCCAGAAAAATTCCAAAATGTCAAAAAATGCTATTGTGAAAGAAGGTAGAGAAATAGCTACTTGTATTAAAATGGCAGTTAGCAGGCTTCAACAAGGTCTACAGTAGTTCCAAAAAATTCCTGAGCACTTAGCTTCATCAGGTCATAACAACACATTGGGCTTTGGTTTCTTTTTACGAGGATGGCTGTAATTTCTCTTCATTTGAGGAAATTGGTAGAGGGCTGAAAAGACAGTAAGGAATTACCAATTTGGAAAAAATTTCCTGGCTGTATTAGACAAATCAGATACTTAGCAAAATTAACGACACAAAATACACTTAAAGAAGAAACTAAAGATTAAAAGAAAGTTCAGAATTTTTAAACCTAAGCATTTAAAAGCTGGAAGGGAAACACAAATAAACTCAGGAGACTATTTTTAAACAGAAATAAGCATAGAACTTGCACCAGGTTCATGCATTTACCCTGCAGAGTGTTAGATTAATGTGTTTCTGTGCAAGCAGCCAAGGTAATAACCCAATCTAGCTGTGCACAGTGGAGTAACATAAGAAACTTAAGGACCAGTTGTTAGACATTTTATATTTCCACTGTGGCAAGGACACAAGTTAGTGGTTCCACTTGGAGTATCCACACTGGATCAAATCATTCCCTTTGGTCCCACTTCCTCCCTTTTTCTTGGTACACCACTAAGGAACTCTACATTTTTGTACCAGACCACGAAGTTTACCTTTTCTGAGGGCTTTGCAATGAGAATTCACAGGTGCTTTGCCTTTCCTTGGAGAAGACAGGGAAGGGTGGATATTGAACAGCAGCTCTCTCTGTGGCTGCCACATGTACCTAGTGCAATAATTTATTTTCTTTGCTGGGTAGCAGCAACAGATAATGCCAGCACAGTCCTGGTACATCCGCCAGTGAAGAGAACGGTGACAAGGACATGAGGTGACACTGGCCGAAGGGACGTGACCAACACAAGCGGTTCAAGGAAGCTTCTAAAACCCCAGACTCTGGCAGTTGCTGAAGTTGAACCACCCTTCACTAAGTCTCCATCATTATCCCTGATACAGAGGCAGAAAGTAGCATTTCATTCTACTTAAATCAACTGGAATTACTGCTCAGTAAAATTGGTCTGGCATGAACTGACAATAGTTTATGTGTCTTATCTGCTGCAAATTGGTTGAGCTTTATGGGTCTCAGTGGAGTCATGCTGAAGAAAAGCAAAATAACAGCTTTCCTGCTCTTGGTCTGCAACTTGTTGATGCTCATTTTTAAGCTGGACAAGGAAAACTGCATCCTGTTTTATTACAGATTAGCAACATTCAGCTTCAGTAGGTTAGCAATAAGTACCACTGATAATCACAGTGAATCAATTGTGAAAATTACGTGTGGTGTTTCAGAGCTATCCTGAGAAGTGCTGCTGCAAGTAAATCCTTGATAGGGAACTTTTCTGCTGTCTATTACCTCCATATGTAGTTGGCATGCAGGGGCAGAATCACCATAAACTCCTCAAGACTTCACAGTACTTCACTTCCTACAGCTGTGGCACTAGCTAGGCAAATCATAATGAAATCACAAATGCAGGTCATTGTAGTCTTAGTACTTGCTTTTCCATAGGGTGACTAAGGAGAAGCATATTTCCCTCATCCACAGCTGTTGACAAATGCTAATTTGTCCAATTTTAAGATTGGACAAATTTCCTTTTAAGAGACATGCCTTGTAGGATGGGGACATCTGAGCAAGATGGATGCACAAAAGAAGTGTGACAGAGCTCTAGGCTTCCATCAGATGTGATGTGATCAACAATGCTTGCATGCTACATATGTTCTAAAAACTAGTAAATACATTTAGACATTTACCTTAAAATTCTCATGTCAGATTAAGAATCTACTGCACACCTGTTTTTACATAGCTCTGTTATGCTCAGATGCCCTGAAGTCCTTGAAATGCTGGTGTGGGTGTAATGGTGACTAACTGTTCTGAATAACCCTTATTAGCTGTTCTCCAGTTTTATTCTACTATAATCAGTCTTTAATTTTAGTTCTGAAGCTACATTCTTAACATTTCCAGGAAAAGAATTTGCTCAACGTTTGCATGGAAAATGATGGCTATAGCTGACTTAATATGTCTCCATGTAGGGGAATGTGTGATGTCCTTCTGGAGCTGAACAATTTTAAAACACTCAGATAGAACACAGTTGTATAATTATGTCAGCCTTTGGGCTCTGAAACTCTTAAGATTTAAATACCACATGACTCACTTGTGGTCTGAGTGCCCATCCTGTATGATCCCTTGAAAATCATACAAAGACTTTGTGACTGTTATCTTTTAATACAATTTGTTATCTTTTAGTCACTAGTAAAACTGCAGTACAAGGGAGGATGGTGTTTAGTGTATAATTAAAGCCCCCACTTCAGTTCAGTCATGCTTGTTCTGAACTTTGTTTCTATAGGTTATGAACTAACTGTGAAAAGATCATGTTTTCTGGTTATCAAAAGCCACAATGGGATACAGTTTTTTTTTTTTGTTTGTTTGTTTTGTTTTGTTTTGTTTTGTTTTTTTTAATGCTGGGTTGTTCTACAATGAAAATATTTTCCTTGCCATAAAAGTTCACTCTCCTGGAGCTCTATTTTTTTTTTTTTTTTTTAATGCAGAAGTAGTTCTTTGCCTGATAGGGCCACTAGGATAAGGGTCCTCCTATATGGAAAAAGTGGATGGATTGGAGCCCAACGGGAGGATGCAGCAGAGTGGGTAAAAGGGGAACACATCACAGGAACACAAAAATGGAAATTGCAGGATAAGGAACCATCACATGTGTTTGCTAAGAGGTTGTAATCACCCACTAGTAGGATGACTTGTGCAGCCCTTGTTATTAGGTGCCAGCATGCTCTGAGCCCAGCAGTAATGGAAGCAATTGCAGCCTTTTACTGAGTGATGAATGGCCCCATATCCCACATAGGGGAAAGCTCTCTTCCAGGCTTCCATTTCCTTCATCGTAAGGGAAGTCTTCAATGAAAGGAGGTAATAGCTAGAAATAAGGACATGCACATTTTATTTAGAAGTGGAGGTGTAGTCATTGGTTAACTTGTTGTTGTTGTCAACTCCCAGTACAGTTTCAAACAGACCAAAGAGGTGTGCAGGAGCAGATTTGGCTCTGCCATACCTGGGCACAAAGGTCAATGTCTCTTCAAGTGGTACAATGCTGTTGGTAATTGAAATAAAAACTCACCAGACAAGAAAAAACTCCAAGTATAGTAATTTCTAGTTGATCACAATAGTAATACTGCTTCTACTACAGCTCTTTGTGTCTGAAAAGATGTGATATGCAACATACATTTAAGAATTAAAGGAAATAAATCTAAGATGCCTTTTCTAACATTCATGGTAAGAGAACAAGCAGTTTATGTTCTTCGGGTGTAACAAGGAGTTTAAAGAATTGCATTGGACTTTGGTGAAAATCCTTACTCTTTTTTCAAGCCTGTGATTAGCACAACATCTGCAGATGCTTTACATATATTTTGGTCACTCAGGGCTAATAAATAAGGTATAGGAGGAGCTCTCACTTTCCCCACATCTTGCCAAGGTGCAGTAAAAATGTAACTAGACCAGCAGGGCTTCAGCTGGGAGTCTTTGAGGAAAGGGTTCCACAAATACAGGCCGTACCTACAAAGCATAGTCAAGTGTCCTGCAGGGATACTTTGCATGGTGCCATGAAGATGTACTCTCTGTTTCTAGATCTCTGTAGATCTGTCAGTTGCTAATGTCAACAACAGAGAGAATATTTTACAGCATGAAAAAAACTAATCTTGAAAACTACTATTTTTCACCACCAGACTCTTAATACAATAGTAAAGTTCATGGCATCCCTAAAAAACTGGATTTTCTGTCATGCCTGATAGTCGATCTTGGATTAGTCCTTATTTCCTCTGATTTTCTATGGTTAAAGAATTGATGTGAAAAATGCAAATTTTCAATAATAGGAGGCAAACACAGTATCAGGTGTAGTACAGTTCTTTTGGGGAATTAAATAAAAAGAAAGAGCAAGAGAGAAGTAAGCACGGTACCTCACAGGCTGCCATAACAGGAGCTCTATCGCACTGTTTCTGTGTATCAAATATTTTTTCTCTCAAACAGCTTCTTTGCAGATTCTGCCTCTTGTCAGTGACTGAAACAACGAGGGCCTGCTCCTGCACTAACCTTTTATGAAGCAAGAAGAAGGTATCAAGTCCAGTCTCTGAGACACCGGGCCCTTAAGTGGGCGAGCAGAACAACTGTTTTGTGATAGGGAGTGAAGTTTCAAAACAAATCTCATTTTTAGACTGTGTGCAACACAAAATCAGTCCTTTCCACCAAAATGCTGAGCAGATAGGACCAGAAAACAAACAAACAAAGAAACAAAAACAACAACAACAACAAAAACAAACCCCAAATGCTTGTTTTTACTCTCTACCATCTTCAAATCTAGCAAAGCAGGGATTAAATGTCTTCTAAAATCCAAGCGGTTTCTTTATTTTCCTGCTAAAGTGTCACTTATTCCTTTCAGATTCTGATAAAAGTCTAATGGAAATGGACACTTTTTGACAGAAAAACATATTTTAGCAGAAACACTACTATAGTTTTAGAAAGGAAGCATGAAAGGATATTGCTAAAACATGCCTTCAAAGAGAATTCAGAAAAAAGAAATTTTTAAATTTTCTTTCTTTGTCTTGCTTATGTTTTTGAAGGTGTAGGAGGCAAAAGGATCATTTTGCTTTTTCAAACATCATTCAGAAAGGCAAGTTCACCTTTCAGACAAATGGCTAAATTTGCCTTGCTGCCAACCAGTATGGAAACTGTCAGTGTGTAGGTTTAAACAGACTAAAGTCAGTGGAGACGTTGTATACATGGCTGTCCTCCCACAGCAGTCAGAAGAAAGCAACGATACTGTGTAGCCCTTCTTCACATATGCCTTGTGTTACGTGAAGCTTATTCGGGAGTTGCACTAAATCAACCTGTTGTCTCATCTCCAGCTTCCCAGCAATGATGGAGTACTGTGCTGTTTGTGAACACTCTAAGTAATATTATCTGAGTGTCTAACTTACAAGCCAACACACAGGAGTCAGATTTACACTTTAGAACCCTATTTCTGCATCTTTTTCCACTTTCCAGGAACAAGTTTAATCTAAGTGTTGTTGTGGAGAACATTGCCTCACTCATGAAAAGGAAGATTCTGTGTCAGAATTTGGAAGATCCAGATAGATACACATACTGCTTTTGTAACTTCAGCATACCTCACTGTGGAATCCCATGCTTGAATTTCTATGTTACCCTGTCCTGGCACATAGTGTGGAGGCATTGGGTATAGTATGCTACTGGTAGTCAAGTAGAAACTTACTTCACTTATACCATGCAAATTTCTCTTGAAGCAACCACTCCAGGTCATGTTACCTGGTACCACCGCTGGCTACATCTACCTTAAAAAATAGTGTGGCCCAATACATGTAGACTGGTAAAGAGAAACAGTTGGTGCTGAGGACCTGATGTTTATACTATAAAAATTTCAGGAGAGTTACTTCAATCTGCCCCTTGTTTGGTCCCAAGGAATAAAAGCCCCTTACTAGTTAGAGGACATTAGATGTGCTCCCAGAGGGCATCTTTCAGCTTTGTATTATCTGAAAGGAGTGCAGATTGTGTGCTTTGAGACCTCTTCATGGTGCAAACCAAAGCATAATAAATGGGGACCTCCAGAAAACTTGCTTCAAAATTGCACTCTTGACAAAAATGCAGATTTAGATCCACACATTATCAGCCATATGGTGATAGTATTTGAACACCAAAATAGGGTGTTCAAGTGAATAGTGTTATATTGCAAGGATATAGGAAATATTTCTAAGAGACCTTAACATTCAATATGTTTTCATTTAAGATGAGATAATAGCTCTCTCAACCCTTTTGACAAAATTGACTAGATATCCACCAATTGTTATGGGAACTGAGACACAGTTCATGCACAAAGACTAAAATACTGTCTTAGTCTGGAGTTAAATCCTATCTCAGGTATGGGATTCATCTGGTCATCTGGTCAGATTTCATGTATCTACTGCCGTAGTTACTTGTAGCTAGACTTGAAACCCAGGGATATCTTCATAGCCAATGGAGAAAAATGGACACTTTTATGGCAGCATTTCTCTGGCCAATTGTAAACATCTTTAGGACCAGATGACTCATGCTCTGCAGACTACACTGACTCCAAAAAGATGCACCACACCTCTGGTATTATACATGTAGTACACAAAGATCAAACTAGGGAAAATGCATGTCTTATGCTCCTATGTACAGAATGAGAGGTTTCTTAAATAGGAATTTGCCTACTTTCTGGAGTCTTTCTTTGGCCTCCTTTGGGAACTCTGTCCAGGTGAAAACTCTCCATTATTCTTTTCTCAAGAGTGAAATCAGGCATGTGCCTCAAGACTGTTTCATTGCTTTATGAGTTTAGCCTGGAGAAGCATTGTTAGAAGTTTTTTTCAAAGAGTTTTCCATTTTTCTTCTTCTGTTTAAATATCATTTCTCTTGGACCCTTACCTCAGCATTTCTTACATGGTTACACATTTCACAAGGGTAAAAAAGCTCTTTCCCACAGCTAACTGAAATAGTTTCAGCTTTGCAACATTCTTCCTTAATACGGTTTTCCCTTTTAATGCATTTCTCTGCAAACACAGCAGTGTGGTGAATTGCTTCCTGTTTTGAACACAAATTTGTGGGCCAGCTTCTTGTACATCTGCTGAGTATCCTGTCTTTGAGACTAATATAACATGCAATTCTCATGGCCAACTGTTGTCTTTTGGAAATGCTTCCTGTGGCAGTGTCATTGGTGACTCCTTCTGTTACCTTTTAATTATTAGTATAAATGTT
This sequence comes from Anseranas semipalmata, assembly GCA_013399115.1. Taxonomy (NCBI): domain Eukaryota; kingdom Metazoa; phylum Chordata; class Aves; order Anseriformes; family Anseranatidae; genus Anseranas; species Anseranas semipalmata. The sequence goes on along the minus strand of VXAA01004147.1, from coordinate 1,328,660 downwards.
TATTAAGATAGACTGGTGAATTACTGATAGTTTATAAAACAACAACTTTGAAGTCTATGAAACACGGACTAGCATAATTTAATCAATTTTTTTATTACTCCGTATTCTTTATTGTTCTTTATTATTATTATTATTATTATTTTTATTCTTTATTCTTTATTATATCTGAGCTCCAGCCTTGGCACAGTGGTTGTCTCTGAAACTCCCTCCAGAGCGGTGGATCGCTCAATGGGGTCTGCGGCATGGTGCTATGGGTGGCCACCAGCACAGCCCCCTGCACAGGGCTCCCAAGAGGGTCCAAGGTGCATGCTGAAGAGCAGCGAGGGGTGGCTGCTTCCCATGGGAGGGGAGGTCCAGTGGTGTCCCAGTGGTGTCCTCCATGCTGTGGTGGGGGGTAATAAACATCCTTGATTACTAATCCACAGGTGCTGTTACATTGACACCATCCTGGGTCTTGGCGAGGGTTTTTTTCCATCATTCTTTAATGAAGAAAAGAAAGAACAAAGATAATTCTTGGTCTAATTCTCCTTTTATACAACATTGCCAACACCAGTGGACTTACTCCCAGTGCAGATGAGGACAAAAAGTGAGTTTCATAGGGTTTCATTTTAATAGTCAGCTGTTAAAAATGCATCCCTCTTCACCAACGGCCTATCTCTTGCCTTGTGCTGATCTGTCATACTCTGTCTATGGATGTAATTCTCTTCTCTGGCTCTGGGTGGTCATATCACATACATCTCTGCCTGGAATAACTACATTTAGCACTTAAACATTTTTAATATTGCAAAATTCTCTGCCAGACACTCCCCCTCTTGGGGAGTTATTTAAAATTTTTGATCATCTGCCCTTCAGATCTGTCTCACTTACATAGCCAATATCTTCCCAGATATTACTAGCATATATGATTAGGCACAACAAGAGTAAATACAGTTTATTGCCAAAAGTATGACAACAGAATCAGGCAGGATCCAAAAATGTGTCATCCTCAGAAAAGCTTTGGATCAAAATGCAGAAAGTGCCTAGACTTTTCATTTTCCAGTTAAACAATGTCTAGTGGTAAGGGGCCAGAAGGGATGCCTGAAGAGGGTATAAATAAACCCTGACAAGCTGAGAAACTTTTTTAGGTGGTTTCAATTTAACTGTGAAATTCTTAGCAAGTTTCATAATGTCCTGAAAAAGGTTCAAATCCTTTCCTCCAGGCTCCAATTTACTCATGTGCTTGACACAGTTTACTGCCAGAGAGCTCCTGGGCACATCTTGCATTTTGGGTGTGCAGATATACCAGGCACGTGGTTATGGTGAGTGTGTGTTAGTCAGTCTCCACACTGCAAAGATCGTCAGGCCTTGACATGCTCCTTCTATATCTGTTTTATCTACCACGTGCATGGGGATGTGCATGTCCCTGGGGTCAGCAGCAGGTTCTTGGTCAGATTTGCAGACTCCCTTTTCCTGATCAAACTCCTCTCATTCACACCACCAGGCACAGGCAGCAATAATATCAGATATATGGCCATTTCCCAGGACCTCAGTGCTGTAATACACTTTTTGTGGTAGATTCTATGCAAAGCCTCACAGATCTGGCACAAACATACCCCTGGGCCCACTAAAAAATGAGAGGAAACTTCCCAAGAAGAGCTCTGCATGTTTCTGTTCTCCACTGCAAGCCTCAACATTTGTCACAAAAGACTGTTGCTGAAGAGTTTTGAGAGTCTCTGGTGTTTTAAAGAGTACAGATGTAAAATAGAATTTATTTCCTTCTACACAGAAGATGATTTATCTTAGTGACAGGGAGGTATTCTGCAGGATATGAAGAGAGGTGTAAATCTGCACACTCTTAATAAACAAATTTATGTTTATTAATTTATAAGACTTACATGAAAACACCCTTCAGAGTCAATCCCACAGGAACAATCAGATACACCCTGAATGGGAATCCTGCAGTGCAGGGGAAATACAGAAAACCCTAACTGAATCCTGAACAGGAGCCACCTATCACCTATCTATATTATAAGCATTTCTGCAATACCCACCATTTATAAACACAAACGAATTGTAAAAACTCAGCATCCTCTATGTTTGGAGAATCAGAGGGTTCTGCAAATGGGACAGCTTCATATATGTGCTCGATATATGCAGAAAGATAGTGGGCACAGTAAGCTGACCCGCAGCCGCCGTCCCTCCGGCGCGACCCCAG
>VXAA01004147.1:1296016-1314800 GCA_013399115.1 Anseranas semipalmata | reverse complement strand
TGGAGCAGGGGCAGAGAGTGACCATGAAGGAGCGGCGGAGACGCAGCGTTAGGGACTGACCGCAGCCCCCATTTCCCCTTACCCTGCGCCGCTCGGGAGGAGGAGGTAGGAGAGGGTGGGTGGGGGAAGGTGGTTGTAGTTTGCTTGTAGTTTCTCACTGTTCTAGTCTGCTAGTGATAGGCAATAAATTATATTAATCTCCCTATGCTGAGTCTGTTTTGCCCATGACAGTAATTGGTGAGCGATCTCCCTGTCCTTATCTCAACCCTTGAGCCCTTTCCATTGTATTTTCTCCCCCTTTTCCTTTGAGAAGAGAGAGTGAGAGAGTGGCAGTGGTGGAGTTCAGCTGCCCAGCAGGGTAAAAAAACACCACAGTATCAATGACAAAACACTTATTAGTCCAATGTGTACTAGCATCTTGCTTTTTGTGTCTAGAGCAGATGGAGTGTCATCACATAGGAGGATTTTAGGACTGCATACTACAGCTCAATTAATAGCCATTCCTGGTTCCTGACCCCCAGATTTCTGCTGATTTCCTCTTTGAATCACAATGGTAAAATTTTTCTAAAAGAAGAGTATAAGATCTATCATTTTTGCTCTGTGAACAATTACTTTTTAATAGGATGCACCTGAGTGCAGAGATAAATGGAAAGGTCCCCTTTGATTTCTGTAGAGTTTAGTTGAAGCTGCAAAGAAATGGGAGCTAAAAATAATGTTTTCTTGCTACATGACATTTCCTCTTAGAAACAGTATCAGTGCAAGCCCACTCTAATTCAGAGCACTTGCCCACTGACATAAGTTAACGCATGCGAACAGGTCGCACGGCGATAGCAGCGACATTAGTGAGCCTCGAGTTTTACTTGCATTAAGCATCTTGCTGAAGCGGGGCGTTGTGCTTATTAAAATATTTTGAGAGCTGCAATTTCCCTTTTTGACACAAGGTGGCTGCAGAAAATCACTCTTTGGTTTATGCCGAGGGCCTCCATTCTTGGGTTTTGCAGAGGGGCAGATGTACCCTACTTGGGACCAGCATGTAAAACTTCCGCCCATCCAGATGTCATAGATGTCATTCTAATTTTTAAAATGCATTTTAATTGTTCACTCGACCACCCTGTAGCTTTGGACTTTGTTCTTTCTACCCATTACTTTCTACTCCATCTCTCTATTCTCAGTCATTTCTGCATCCCTTAGTTTTCATTTCAGTGAGTTTAGAGATAAGTTATGTTTTATAGATAAGTCCACAAAACTCCACCACACACATGAAAAAAACAGCTTCTATTCAATACTGAACTTTGTGTCAGTTCCTTTCCAAGGAAGAAAGATGTTTGTATATCGTAACAGGAAAATCCCCTAGGTTAACATATATTTTATTCCTTTGTTGCAGTTGTGATTTCTTCATCATTTTCTTTGTCTTGTCTTACACCACTTCTAATTGTCATCCTAATCATAAAGAGGATGACTGCTTGGCTGACCATGCCCATGAATAGTCAGAAACAGCTTTTACTTTATTTTTTACATCATGTTCCTCCAGTGTCATCTATAGAAAATGCCACACCCTTATCAGAGTGCAAGATTTCATTTTATGGTCTTTCGTCTCTTGAGCAGACAACTTAGGGAAATCTGATAACAGATTAATGAGTCATGAGGTAAGAGTTTGTCCACTTTAGGTGGGTATATAAACATCCCTGCAGATTCCGTGTCTAGGTAACAAATAGGAAGTGATTATAAATATACATACACATGTTTACATTAAGCAGTCACAGTGCTGAAAAACTGCCTCATACATTTTCATGAAGGAGTGCATGGTACTGGAATATAGGCTTGAGTGTATTTTGCCATAGGGTTTGTGTCTGGGTTTATGACATTACAGATAGATCTGGAGAGTATATACATGACTTAATGGCTTGAGATCTGTTAATTTTTCTTATACTTAATCCCACCTCCATAAGTGGGATAAGTTGGGATACCCCATATCACATAATTTTCCATCCTTTCGTTTAGTCTCTCTGGAGAGATCTTAATCTTCTCTACACTGATTATAAAGGGAGCCTAGATGATTAGCTTAGGCTAAACATCTAACTTCTAGATGGCTAAAACCAGGTAAAATAATGTCCGTATAAAAATATAAAGATGATTAAGTTTAAACATAGAATGCTTTATAGGCAGAAATGTTAGAAACTGATGAGTAGGTTGTTTTCAATGTTACCCGTCTCCTTTGGAGAAGCAGACTGACACAAAGAGACAACAACAAGGTCATTCTCAAACATTCATTAGCTCAACATAAGTAAGTATTATCGGATCAAGTTTTACAGAAAACCTGCAGGCTCCTGCAGTCAGCACAGGGAGAACTTTTTAGCTGGCCACATTGTAAACATCACTATTTCATCTATAATCTTGTGGAGAGAAGCAAATCCAGCTTCAGCTGTCTCTGCTTATTCAAAATGCTCAGCTCTACCTATCAGGGTGTTGTCCAAGAAAAGGCAACCTGACATTTCATTAGGCTCTAGTAATCACAGGATGTTTAGATTAGTATTTCGTGACAAATACTCTCCTTTTCTGCTATTGAGAAGTCCATATATAGTTCATGATGTTCTCTATACAGCTATTTGAAATTAGCAATTAAATTTTCCATGAAGTCACATAATGTTGTTTATATAATTTATTTATTTAACTGGAGAATAAATTATATTTTTGGCTTTAATGAGTCTAGAAAGTGATTTTCACTGTCACCTCTCACACTTCAAGCCATTTCAATTCTACTAGCACAATATTTACACCAGACAGGAAAAAACATGTTTTAATATGGCTAAGACTGCTTTTCTTTCCTGTCATATTTCATTTCTGTTAGGTAGCTGACTGAGATAAGGAAGATAACTTAGTCTTGTTTGTGAAAAACACACCACAGTGGATGGAAAAGAAAAAAAAAGGCTTGACTGCAACATAAACAATGCATTGATTTCACAAAGAAACTTCCTACCTGTTATGTTACACTAAAAAGACCACAACTAAAGCTCATTTTTACATATATGTACATGTCCTAACTGACCACAATGAGGGTAAATACCTTATTTTCTCAGGGTAAGATTTTACAGAGCAAAATTACTTTTGCAGGAAATAAAGTGGTTTTTTTTTTTTTTTTTCCCCCCCCAGTGTTTGTACAATCCTTAGGTGAATAATGTCTCTCTTTGTCTGCCTTTACAATCAACATTGCAAACTTAAACCTCACTATAAATCTAGGTTTTAGGTTAATGCTTACACGAAAACATTTCACTTACTGAAAGAACAGTCTCAATGACACAGCCAGTACTGTCATCAAGAGTCAAAATAGCTCCCTCTATATAAAAAAAAACAAAGCTTATGACATCTGTTTATAAACTGCTTCACAGAGCCAAGAAAAGATCAGAGAGCAACAGCTTTTTTTATACTACCGTTTCTTGCTTCTAGTTTAAAAACATAGTTTCTGGAAAGAAACACTTTAAGCATTGTACCTGCAGTGAAAATCTGCATCAAAAGGCAGTTACGTGCTAGTGAATGCAAACTAGCTGATTTCTTTCTCTTCCCCTCCAAATGCTCTCACTGCTGATAAGATGATTTCAGCTGTTACACCTGCACTGGCACAGGCTATTAACACCTTACTGGTTACTCTGATAACCACCTACAGGCAAGGGGCAGAAAGAAATAAACTTTAAAAAATAACAAACAACATAGAACAGCTTTGTATAGACTTCCTGTGTTATCTCAGTTGGTCATGGCGGCAGAAACATCTGATTTACATTCTTCAGTCCCCCAGGTCCTTTATTGCCAAGCTGCGCTGGTACATTAAGATAGTCTGTCTCAAGTGCAGGACTTTGTATTTGCCTTTGCTGAATGCCCTGAAGTTTCTGTCAGCCCCTTCCTCCAACTTGCCAAGACCCCTCTGGGTGGCAGCCCTGGCCCCTGTGCCACCATATCAGCCACTTGCCCCAATTGGGTGTCATCTGTGAACCTGCTGAGGAAGCAATCTGATCCATAGTCCAGGTCATTAAAGAAGGCATCAAATAATAGCATCCCTGGAGAAACACCACTTGCAACCGGCCATCAGCTGTACTTTGAAACAGGGACTACTCTCAGAGCATAATACATGAGTTTTTCACCAGTTTTGTAGTCCATCCACCCAGTCTCTAAGTCCTCATTTTTGCTATTTCTATAGCTACTACAAAAAATACATACACAATATAATTTTATTTTCCATTCATTCAGAACCATTTCAAATTTTCTCTCTGCTTTATGACACAGTATTTATTGTTCAAATTAACAAAACCTTACTTTTACAAGTACATAAATGCTTCCCAATTTTAAATTTTGAACAGTTTATAAAGCCCTTACCTCCTCTAAGTATTTTTGTACATTAATACCTTACATGTGTCATTCCATTTACTTCAGTGACTCTACCTGCATTCTCAAAGCAAGAAAAAAAAAGAGCAAAAGAGCTGTGGGGACAGAGCATTTTGAATATCATTCTGATGTTATGCCTCACTCGGATTATCACGAACATATTTAAAATAGAAACAACTAATTTTTGCAAACAGAAGGCCAACTTTCAACTGAAGGCAAGGGTTAACAGCTAAAGGTACTTCACCAGTGGGGCTGGTGGGGCCTTTCCTTGTCTTCATTTAAACTGTGGAGGGAGTAATCGCAGTGGAATGAATGTGGCTACAGCAGCAGCAAAGCTCTTGTGAGAACACTAATACCATTAGTAGGTTGTTACTATCAGGTCTGAAGGTTTAATCTGAAAATGTTAAGGATTGTTTTTCAGACAGCTGAGCTATTGAAGAAAAAAAAAAATCAATCAGAACAAGACACTAATAAACCAGCTTACCATATGATCCTTGAATATTTTTGTGTTAGTTGTTTTTCCATCATCACATCTATAAACTATTTGTCCTGCAAACATAGAGTAGTGTTGAAATTATTTACTGCAGAATCTTTTAATTGGTATAGAACACATTTTTTGTTGATGTGGCAGCAGAGAAATCATTAAAAAATATGACTTTACATGTAATATCCCATGAACTTTTGAATCATACCAGTTCTGACACCGACTGTATAGTCCCTGCTCCCAGCTACACTTGGATTGAAAGGAACAATGGTTGAAAACCAAGGCATGAGAAAATCTACCATATAAACAAAGATGAAAAAAGTTTGGGAATATTTCACCTGGGAGAGAATGGAAAGGGCATGATTTGTATACAGGGTACACAGAAAAGAGACTGGAAGAGTCTTCGTATCTTCCTGTGCAAGAGCAATAGCATAGTTTTAACATCCAAGAACAAGAGAAATGTCCATCTGGAACCCAGCAGGAACATTGTGATTTCCATCTCCAAAAATTGTTTCTAGCCTTATGTCCAATACAGTAGCCTAGACTATACTGCACTTTATGTGTCCTTTTTGTGTAATTTTGCCTGATAAGCCTGGATGCAAGTTCCCTCTTTAGGGATACACTTTGTTTATTCTTTACTTAGGAAAGTGAAATATTATAAATGAATCATCTGATACCATATCGCTTTCTACAGTAATCCTATAAAGACAAACATTTCTTGGGTACCAAAGAGCTACAAACATGAGAAATCACACTGCCTGTCCGTATATAGGCAGTGCAGTAGGCAGCTTCAGAGGACTTTACCAAGGAGTCCGGAATTGCCTGAGGGTGTGCAGAAACTGTGTAACAAATAGCAGATGCAGGTCATTTCAAGAGAAATATTAGTTCAACTGCAACCAATTTTCTGCCCTTTGCCATGGGAGATTGTTTTGCATCAGCCTATTTTTAGCTTGGGTTATTATATAGCTATCACTATGTTGTAATAGCTACAGGAGTACTGTTTTCAGTTTATCAAAGCAAATGTTTACTGGGAAAAATGAACTTCTTCAGACAGCATGAATACACCGAAAAAATACTCTTGTTCTTTATTTTAGACAAAAAAATCATAGCAAAAGATGTATGGAAAGCACTGGTGTGAAACATTAGGAAATTAAGGTCTCAGGGAACAATAAGAAAAACATAGAGAAAGACCATCTTCTGTGGAAGACGTAGCTCGTTGTGTTAACCACCTCAGGAACTAGCACTTAAAACAAAGTATTTCAGCCAAGGAACTGACTTTGGTGTGGTGGACAAGAGGGCACTCACAAGAATTGCTCCTTTGGCCCTGAGCCTTTGCTGCTGACAGTTGTCAAGGGTCCCTCAAGCATCACTGAAGCTGTCCTGTGACATTGTAAGTTTGAGGGTTGAAGGCTTCTCTAAAACCAGCCTCTTTATATCTCTCACACCTTCAAATCTGCAATTTCTTACCTCTGTGCTTTGACTCTAGAAGCAAATAAGAACACAAAAGAGCTATGCAGCATTGTTTTAACAAGTACATTTGTCCAAACCATGCTAGGAGTTCAGGTCTCCTTATTCTGTTGATACAGGTGTATGAATGTTAGTAGCAACCATAGCTTTCACAAAGAGTTTCCCAGATGCTGATGAGAACAATAAGAGGTATGGGAGAGTGAAAGGGTGGCAATATAAAAAATAGCAAGCAATACAGAGTAAGAAAAATGGGGAAATAAGCATGTAATGAAATCTATAAGTGATTAAAAAGTGGTTGAAGATGCTGTTAAAATGTATGAGTATAACTATTTCATAGATTTCACTCTCTAAATACTGCAGAACCATAACAGAGCAAATATTTTGTCTTGAAAAAGTAGGTTGAATGAATTTTACAATGATTGACAACATGTAATTAGCAGTAGAGGAGATTTTTTTTTTTTTTTAAATTGAAAGACAAATGGAACCCTTTAACGGCCATCACCATCTATTCTCCCAATGACTTCACTACTCATCAGGATCATAAGCACGTTAGCTGCAAAACTTTTAGTATGAATTTAGTATGAATTCCACTGGATTGAATATCCAGGGAAGTCAATTGATTTGAAGAGCTCAGAGACTGAATATAAAGGACACTTGAAAGGTTCTTCTGTTCAGAAGAAAGCTGTCAGGAACTGAACAGCCTCAGGTCATACACTCTTTTGATAGAGGATGCTACAAGTGAACAAAGAACCTGCAAGGGGAAAATGCATTTATCATTGCATTTAGTAGTATTTTAGATGTCAGAAAGCATAAAGATGAAGTAAGAATTTTTTGAAGTCACATCAAACAGATTCAGATGTTGCAAAAAATAAGACTAATATCAATTAGTTCTTAAGATAAATGGATAGAAAATGAAAGAAGCAGCAAGACCATACTGTGTAATTGCCTCCATCATAACTGCACAATGTAGGTATGACCTAAACTACTAAGTCAATACCTTGTCTCAGTTTTCCAGAAAGCTGGTGATGTCGTGTATGGAGGAGAGACAGAATGACAAAGGGGGCAGACAGTATGGAGATGGAAATGTCTATGGTCACAAAGCTTGTAGGATCTGCTTGGATAATCTCTTTTCCAGAAAGGAAATGGCATGTACAGTTCTGCCCAGGGGCAGTCAGTCTGAGACATTCTGGATGCATCAGAGGCATGTTGTATGCTTTACTTGGCAGAAAGTAGATTTTATGAATATTTTTTCAACGTGAAGAAACTTGATTAGATAACAGAAATGATTCCATCACTTTCTGTGCTTGTGTGAACAGTTTGTGATCTTAAATTTATGTTACTGAATCAATGGTATGTATAAGAGGAATAAGGGAGAAGTATAATTTGCATTCAATTGGATCATCAGTAATTTAATTTAACAAACTCTTCCCACATCAGCAAGAATTGAATTTTAAATTGCCAGGTTAAATAATGAGTACCTTTCAATACAGAATTGAGGAATCATTTAAAGTTTCTGGTGCAAATTTTGCCTGTTACCTGAGGGATGAATTTGACCTGCAAATTTAGAAAATAAATACATTAACTGGTGTAATACAGTGCAACAGGGTCACCTCCACCAGCATATTCCACTTACAAGACATGTCAGAATTAAATCTGCAACCCTTTCAAATTCAGATACTGTATTGAGCATACAAAGTTCTTGTTTAAGACTGGTGATTCTTTCATTGCTATTGCATGTAAAGCAGAAGCTCAGACCAGAAATTATTATTTCATTGTTGCCTTCACATAGTATTAAACTCTTCTGGGGCTGCTAATTTATAAATTACACATATACAAATACATCATTGTAAGAGACACCACACACATGAGGTGTAGAGCACACAACCTGACTTGCAAAGATTGAGCTATAGTTAAAAACATGCTCCTATGAAAAATGCTCCTATTTGAGAAAGATCTTTCCCTTCACTTTCATCTGTATTTATACTCGGTGGATTTGGTAGAATGTATAGTTTTTATAAATACTTCTCTAAAGTTAATATTTTTTGCAATACTTTCTTTAGGCTCTTCCATCTAAGACAGTTGCTGTCTCCTCTTATTTCAACTAGCAGTGATGCAAGCTGGCTTTGTGCAAAATGCTGCTCTCTGTATTCACAGAGGAAGGATATAGATGTCCAAGCAGCAAATAAAAGTGAGAACAGCTATGCAACCTGCAACCTCTGACCCATTCACAACAGTGAAAGAGAACAGTCATCTGAAGCAAAGACATTTTATATGAAGTTGTTTTGCAACTGAATCTTTATCCTTTGTTGAGGGAGCAGCTGACAGTTAAAAAGATAAATGAGAAATAGGAAAACTGAGAGCAAAAAAATCCTTTTTTTTTTTTCCCCCTAAACATGCTAACTATACTCAAGTCAAAACTGATGCCTACCAATTTTATGGGGACTAATGTTGCCTTAGAGAGAAGTCTGCCATAGGCAGCAAAATTTTGTAAATTATTTACTTATATATTTAATTTAAATTGATGAACCTACTTACACACTTTTAAATATTTTTAATAAAATAAATACTACCACACATTCATAAGAGATTTATATATTATATAATCATATCACATATAAATATGTTACATGCATTAAATGTATCATTGCACATGATATATACTTATACATTGTGAATATATTATAAAATTAATATTTCCTTTCTGCTGGGTATATATGTCTTTCTGTGGAAAGAATGAGTACAGAAATTTGGGTCAGTATATGGTGTTTGCTTCATGCATTAATTAAGTCTTTGATTTTACAGTATAAAGTTTTTTTTTTAAAAAAAAAAAAAAAAAAGACCTGTGACCAGTTTCCAGTTTTTCCATGTTGAGTAACTGCATGCTTATAGACATGATTTAAGCTTATGAATATTAACATCTTTTTATATTTGTCCATTAAAATAATAACAATTTTTTTCTTCTGTTCTAAGCAGATTGCACCCTGACCTTCCCTTTCCCCAAGAGTAATGCTCTTGACTCATACAGCATTTAAAACTTCTAGTAACTCTCCAATTGATATATTTAAAGGATTTCTTACCAGCATCTGATTTGTGTTTGTTGGTGAGATGTTTGGCCCCCAGCATACAATCAATAGCTTGCCAAAACATAAGTTCAGTGGGATGGCTTCTCAGTTTTACACAGAGGCTTTTCTTGATTCACACCATTTTAATTTATCTATTTATTTATTTCCTGAGAATTTCTATGGCTTATAGAATTTACAACAAAATTATGATGGAAATAAACATTCCCCTACTGCCAAAAGTGAATACAAAACTTACAGCTATGGACCACAAAAATCAGCTTCATACTTGAACAGAAATTTTTAGATGATGGGAAAAATGTGCTTGAAGACAGTATGGAGCTTGGAGCAGGAAGATGCTTTTCTGAAACAATATAATCATTTATTTTTAAAAGACAAGCCTTTTCTCTCAAGAATTATGAAAATTGCTGTCCTTGGATAAGGCAAAGACTTGTTGCATTTTGGAATAGGCTTTTTATTTAGAACTTTTCCTCTTCAATTTGCTTTGACTTCAGCAAAACACATGGATGAACATTAATAGAAGAGGACCTTGCCTTTCAGTCTTATCAAAGCATTTTCTTTGCGGAACATATTGGAAAAGGCTAAGAAATTTAGAAAAAATGTGCATGTCTATCTCTCCATGTGATAATGTTGCCCATCTTCAAGCCATTGACATCAATACCAGCTCTCCAAATTATCACAAGTATCAGTAGCTGTCAGGACTTCATTTTAGGGACAAAACCACAGGTAGGGTTCCTTCCCAAGTCCAAGCTTAAACTGGAAGTTGATACTCCAGGGAAAGACACCAGCCTGAATTTGGAGAAAAGTAGAAGGGCTGTTGGACTACCCTTTTATTATATCTTTTCTCACATTTGTTTCCATGTTAATAATGCTTTAACAATTCTTTCACTGGCTGGTCCCCCTAATCTGCAGGCTGGTGACTGGAGGCTTTGGTTGATGGCTCTCCCTGCAATACTGTACTGGCCAGCTTTATTATAAAGGGACAGAGGTGTTAGAAAGAAGCTTGGGAGGAGACATTAAACATTTTTCTGGACCGCAGCAAATTGTCTTTGCAACAAGACAGTTGCAGAGACTTTAGAAACCAACATTATCTGCAGAACTGATAGACGAAGTATTGCAATTTGACTTTTTATACAAAAGCATAGGTCATTTACAATGTACCCTTCTGACTTGTGCTTTTTTCTTTTGCTTCATGGTGGTTGACCATCTTTGCTCTATGTATCTTTTTAGCTCCTAAAACAGTGACTCGATTTATATCAAGATCAAGTACCTCCAGCTTGAATATATCTTTTAAACCCACACGTCTGGATTCACAAATACAACCAACATAACCAGCTGTAGAAAACACTCAGATAAAGTAATATTTTAATTTAAAAAAGGAAAAAGGGAATGAAGCTTTGTGAAAACATCTGTGAATTTGCTTTCCCTTACCTTCAGTCCTGGCTCCAGGGACTCTTTAGTAAGAATGACACCCAGCAGGATGGTTGCTCATGGAAAGCTAGAGAACCCTGTAACCCAGGAGGCATTATCATGTAGTGCATGCATAAAATTGTTCACCCAGGACAGCTGTGATGCCACAGGTTTACTGAGATGCAATTTAAACAGCAGCAGTCACTAATTGGCTGAAGTTGTCTCCTGCATGTGAAAACAAATCATGGTCGAGTGATTTACTTATTTTTTTAATCAACACTATCTCTCTGGAGGAGACGTGATTGTTCACTGGGGATTTTCTTGCATTGCAATGTAGAAAAGCTACTCTCTTCTTCTAGAAGCAGCATTTGTCTCTGCTTGAGCTCTATTTTCTTAGTCATTAGCAGTGAACGCATCAGCTATCACTTCTCCCTAGGCAACAACGACTGCAACCACAACAGAAATCCAGTCTTCTCACAGTCTCTTCCTTCTCTGCTCTTGTTACACAGGATTTTGTAATATTCATGATGGGTGATCTTATTTAGCTTAGGTTTCTTTACACATGGCTGGTTTAGATGCTATAAAGTTAAAAATCATTAATACAATAAAACTTGATTAGACACCACTTTATTACAAAAAATGGGTAACATAATAGAAATCAAAATCCATTTTAAAATCAAGTTTATATGATCTTTTTTTTTTCTTTTCTTTCTTTCTTTTTTTTTTTTTTCCTCCAGACTTCTCTGATGTACAAGGAAAGCAAACCAATGTCTTCTGGTTAAAATAGCTGGTCTTTTAAGCTTTTCCCTACATCTTTTTAGAGCCACATGGTGCTAGGTAAATTGCTTGCAACTGAAATAATCAGGAATAGTTTCACTGAAAGACAGCTTAAAAAAACCTTCTAGGACTAACAAAATTGGAGATTTAACTTGACTTAACAATGCCCCTGAAATACTTGAGCACACTGTATTCCAGGGTCTCAGTTTATCCTCTTGCATTGAGCTGCACAGTTTCAGGTACAATTATGGAAATAGGAAAAGATCACTGGGAGTTAATAACAGTTATTGAACCAAATACTCAGGCAGAGTCATTATTTTGGCCACACGGTTGGCAGGCAGCTTTAGTTAGAAGCAAACCTCAAAATACTTAAAACATGCCACCCCAAATCAGAAAAGATGTGAGAGCAATGTAATGGCAAATAAAAGAAGGAGTAAAATCACCTGTTTATTGTTCACATCCAAGCAACAAGAAGCAGGTAAAGTGTCTAATACCCACATTAGAAGGTGCTAGATAGCATTTGTCTGTGTTTACTTTCAGCTGCATCACTAGTAAGTGAGCTCTCACTAAGAGGATAATCACCTCAATTCACTCACTGGCAAACTCATCTATTGCACACGTGCATGCAAAATGCCCCCCGTGCCCTTACGGCAGCTCATCCACTCAGCCAGCTGCGTGCCAGGAAGCCAAGAGCTAATACATTCACGTTTGTCTTGTTCACTTGCAGGAAACCACCCTTAAGACCCTTTCTGAAGGTGCCTCCAACATACTGGGACCATAAGACAACCTACAGATCTCTGCTCTGTCTGAAAGCACAGGTGTTAACTATTTCCTTCACAGCATTTCACCTACCCTCCCAAAGCACAGGATTATTGAAAAAGGGATGGAGCAGAGGAACTGATTCCGAAATCTCTGGGGTTTTGATGAGAATCTGTTTTCTTCCTAAGGAAAGTTACCCTTATAGTGTAAATTTGTTAAATGGAAAGAGATGGGTCTGGCAAGTCAGGTGATCTAAAATCGCCATGAAGTGGACTAACGTAGGACTCTCATAACTCTGCAACAGCATTATGGGCTAGGAAATCTGGAACGTGTGGCACTTTGTCTTTGTTTCCCTTCCATTTTCTGCCAACAAAAGATTGTGAAAGAAAGTGTCATTCCTTTGACTACTGAAACATCTACTTTGGAAGTGATTCTGCAAAGAAGCCCTGAAGATGACAGGATTTTTTTATACGTGGGACATCCATGTAATATTACCCATTACCTTGCTCATCAGCAAAAACTAAACAACCAAAAAAACCATGCAAGCTTGATGCCTGTGGCCTGTGTTAAAAAGCTGACCCTGACAGATCTTGTGAGATGGAAAGCAGAGGGGGAGGTTTGCACAGCAATGCTGTCACCCTGTGGGCTGAAAAAGAGTTTAAACAGCAAACTAAAAGCAGACCTGATACACGTTTGCTCTGCATTTTATAGCTGACATTATTTTGGGGGTATTTCTATTGAAAAAATAGGTAAGTCAGAAATACTATACAACTGCATTCAGGGGTAGGAATTTGCCCTGCAAAAGGCACCAAAGCTTATGAAGGGCACGTGGTGACCCTAACCCAAGGCAGGTGCAAGGTGAGGAGCTGTAGGTGAAAGGGAGGAGATGGAGGCGGTTCAGGAGCATCTGCCAGCAGGTGGGGGGCTCTGTGTGAGGCTGGGGGCTCTGCTGAGGCCTGTCGAGGAGCATGCTGGCCAGAGCCACTGCCCTGCAGGACAGGACAGGGGCTGGAAGGAAGGCAGCTGACCTTACAATCACCCTTCTGAGAAGATGGAGAGGAGAACTTCAAAGTGGTAAGTATTATGCTGGTAGTTGTGTGTCTGCTTGTTATGTCTTGTCCTTTTCTACCTTTGGTCACTTTCTCTTCAATTTCTCTGCTTTTTAAGGGCAAGTTATCCAGGAAGGTCTTTAACTTGCAGCTCTGTAATCACAGCAGCATGTGACATGCACTCATGGCATTGCTAATGCAGATAAAAACGTTGTGGTAAAATAAACAAGCAATGATGGACAAGGTCTGTGTGCCGATAGATGTCACTGTTGCATATCTTATGTAGGTTCACATTTCTGGCAAACGCTATCAGATGTAGCTGTGCTAGGAAAGGACTGTTTATGTGTCCTGTTTTGTTTTATAGACTCTTGTTTTAATATATAAGCCTGCCTATATGACAAGGAGTAAGTGAACTGGGGCTTCTGCTGGCTAGTGCTTCATCAGTTAGATTGTTAAAAACAAGTTTAATTTGTCACCTAATGATAAAAGCAGACCTTTACCATAGATCTGTTTGAATTTGCAGGCCTGGCAATTAGCAATGCCATCTGCAATATGGTGATAATTAGACTTCCCAGAGGTAAGAGAGGTGAAGCAGAGGAGCCGCAGAGCAGCACATACCAGTGCCCGGCCACTCCAACACCCCGGTTAGCCCCGAGATAATATCTCCTCACATGCGGTGCTGCTGCGGGCACATGCAACCGAGAGCAGGGCTTGGCAGGGCTTTTTGGCAGCCCCTGCGGCTGACTCACGCTCCGGGAGGGCTACCAGAAGGCTTCTCTGCTGCAGCACCGGGGAAGCGTGCCTCGTCCTCGCCCCACTTGTCAGCCGGACATGCTGCCAGGAGGCATTTTCCAGGGGGTTTGTTCTTTCACTGGGGGCTTGCTTTCCCTTCCTTGCCGGAAGTCATCCTGGTCTCGTTTCATGCCGTGGCCCCCCCTCATGCTCCTGCATCTCTGTTTACATAGCAGGGGAATCACAGAAAATGTTACTATAATTAACGTGCCACTTCAGGATCCCGTCCTGCTTGCGCTCTCGTTCCTGGCTAATGACTCATCCCCACTTTTCTTCCCCGTATGGCGATCCACGTGCATCAGTGCCTTTACCTCAAATGGCAATGTTTTTGTTAAGAACAGCAAGCACAGCCCTCACTCAGCAATGCCAGGTAGATCACAAGCAGTTTTGATCCCATCGGCATAACCGGAAAGTCTGAAGAGGCTTTTTGGCCTCCTGAATTTCCTGCATCTCATTAGGCCGCTCGGCGCACATCTGTAACAGCTCACAAGCAGGCCTGTCAGCACATGGCTCATGAAAAAGCCATGGTTGCCAGCTTCTTTTGGCCTGACTCCTTCCCTTCCCAGCCTAACACAAATGCTGCTCTGTGCTCTGGGTACCTTCATGGGAGCCTGCGGGAGGCTGAAGCAATCTCTTATCAGACAGCTCGCTTCTCTGTGGGTGTTGGTGTATGCTGATGTGCAATGGCCTCCACACTCCCTGAGCATGATGAAGTGGAAAATCCCCATGGATGAGGCCCTGACCAGAGGGATTTGCCTTGTCACTTACACAGAAGGTTCCCTGTAGTGAGAAGGTTTTGGCCTCCTGCAACTCCTTTTTTAATTCATCTCTTCCCCGATCATTTTGTATCATACACAACTTGCAAGGTATATATCCCCCCCCAAAAAAGAAAGATTATTTAAGTCAAGGATATTTTTCCATTAGCCCATTACTCTGTCCTAATTAAAATATATATTTCTGGTCAATTATAAGAATTTATTTCTTGAAGTATGTACATATATACTAAATGATGTCAAGAACCAGAGTACCTCAACCTTTAGCTGCCTCAAAACCTTTGTCATCCCAGAAACAAAAGGTGGAGGTACAAACTGAGCATCATCACCTTGCCCTGCTAATACTGCTCTTCCTCAGAATCTCAGACATTTCCTGGATTGGGGATCCAGAGAATTTCTCATGAAAACATTTCTTGAGAACAATTTTGGCTAAAAACCTCTTGATTTATGGCAACTTAGAAATATTTTCAACTGTCTGTTGAAGCATTAAAAAGCACAGAGAATGGTGTGGGCTTGTACTAAAGAAGAAGAGTGGCTTTTTATTTAATACTAGCAAGTTTTTTTTTTTTTTTTTTTTTTAATTAGGAAAACTGTTAAAATCAGGTAATCAAACCAAATGTGAATGAAAACATGGGTGACACCTCTCCCCCAGACCCAATTCATACCATGAGAGAGTACTTCAAAGGCGCAAAGCTTGCATGCTAGGCCCATGCAGGGCTCTAGCAGCAGGTCCAGGCCCCAGTTGCCTCCTGTTGGAGAAGAGGGGTAGCAGGGGTGTCCCACCTGGGACAACCTGCAGGTGGGGGGCAGGTGTGGAACAGCCATCCTTGTCATGCCAAAATGAGTGTTTGTGCTGTGAGTGCTTGGAGAGGCACAGCAGGGATGGGCAGCAGCTGTAGCTTCCTGTCATTGTCCTCCCTTTCCTCTTCCACACATCTGTCTCACCCCAGGCTCCATCCATTTTCCATCTTCTTGGGTTAGCAACCCAATGAATGTGTTAGCAACCCAGTGAATGTATGAGGGGTGTCCATGTCCCAGCTGAATGAGAAGAGCTCTGCAAGGTGCACAAGCTCTCCCTGCTGCTGGCTTATTAATCTGCTGCTCCTCAGCCTCCCTTTCCCAACAGGTTCTCCTTGCCACAGGAGTCACCTGCTGGGGTTGCATCTCCAGCCCATTAGCACTAGGACTGGGTGATTGGCTTTGGATGTACACTTTATTTAGTAAAAAGGCAGCAGAGGTTAGAACTATTTGCATCTAAATATGGAAAATAGTCCTGTGCATGAAAAATTGCTGAGAAGGTTGAAGCTCTTCATCTCAACATTTTAAAAACAAATGATTTTTACCTGCAGAAATTATTTCTAACGAAGAATTTTATAAACAGAAACAATACTTTCAGTTTTTGCTTCAACAAAATGTTCAAAGTTGTTGGCTTAGCTAAAATCAATTTTTAGCAGATACATTTTCATTCTGGTTTTCCCCAAAACAATCTGAGGGAGAACATCTTTGCAATGGTATTACAATAGTAATCTGTTGGGGCAAAAGTTGCCATGGCAGAATTAGCAGTGTCAGGTAAGGCCCCTGAGCTTCAAAACCTGTGACTGGGCGAACAGATTGCTTTTCTCATCTGTTGTTGGATGAAGGAAATCCCCCATCTTGTGATCCGAGCATAATGAGGCTTCTTAAAAAAATATGACCTTTTGAAATTTTTCCTACTAATCACCCAGAGAGCAACAATACCCAATAGAAATCCTCTTTCTTTGTTAGTTTCCTGTAGCATCATTATTCATCATTTCTGAAGTTTGCTTACACTTTTTGTTTGTAGGACTCTTTGTTTGAGATACTTTATTATTGTGTTCCATGTGCTGAAAGTATTCAGGCAGGATTCAAGCTGAACCATGCTAGTCATTTTATAAACGACTTTGGGGAAATACCTCCCCCTCTGCTGACGGTTTTGCCATTTAATATGAAGCAAGATAGGACAAATGAATGTGGTGAGCTGAAAGAGGGAAGGCCACAAGAGATGCATGGCTAATGTCCTTGCAGCACATCATCTACCCCTTGAGTGTCATGAAATATTTCCAGAAAGCACATGCATCTGACTGTCATTTAATTCAGCCTTTATTGGTTGCCAAGTTTTTGGAAGGTTAAAATAGTGCAGAGTTCTGAAAAAAGATTTGGAGATGCTTGTATGTATTCATCTAACCATGAACTTGAAGTGTTTAGGGTTTGTCTTTTTTCTTGTTTTATTTCTTTCTGGGTTGATCTCATTTGGGGACAGGATTCTCCCTGGTGCTTCAGAAAATAGCTGGCATGTTTTAGAGGCAATTATCTAAATAATAAATATGGTAACAATTACAGTAAAGCCCCTTCTGGCTTTGACATGTCATCAAACTGGGGTTACATGGAGCATCTGCCTCAGTACTTGAAGTTTCCAGCCATCTAATTGATATGGATATCTTGATTTTTTTCCTCCCAGTAAATGAAACACGGCAAGCCTGTGTTCAAGTTTTTGGTGTACCTCTGTTTGAAGGAGAGTATTATCCTGTGTAATACAGTCTCACTAAGTGGGCCTTTGTTAGTCTTAGTGAAAGACTGAGCTACCAGTATAGCCTAGGTTCTTCTTCCATAGCAGTGGTTGCAGCTAAGACATTGACTAATATGTGGGGTAATCTGAGAAGAAATGAGGGAGGTGAAGGAAATTCCAGCAGATTTTGGAGAGAAAAAAAAAAAAAGTAGAACTACTAATGTAGAAAAAGGATACGTGTTATGTAGTAGATATGTATTTTTTAATGGTTATTTACAAATTACAGAATCAAATATCACAACCCAGTATATGTAATATTAAAAAATGTTTATCAAGGCCTGTTTTGTTTTGTTTGTGCTTTTTTTCATTATTATTATTAAAAAAAATGAGGCAGATTAAACATGACTTGTGTTAGCACAAGTTTATTATAAACACATGTGAATGCTTATGTGAATGTGCCAGTCCTGGTGGCATTATGGTTGAGTATGCTTAACAGGAAAAAGGATAAAATACATTTTTAGATGTACTATTCTCCCCATGAAGATGAAAACAAGCTGAAGAAGTCATGGCAAAAGCTGAACTTGAACAAAATGCGTTTTAAATGTCACCCACATAGTACAGCTCTTAACTGATTCTTGGCAATAACTATGTAATTTATGACTAGGGCGGTATGAGCTATGCTCCTGTTGGCTCGAGATACTTTTTAAGGACACTCGGTTTGAAGGGTTTGGGCCCATGGTGTGTGGCACTTCTAGCCTACTTCTTTGCTTATTGGGGTTCACCAAAGGTGCTGGTTCAGAGCAGCAGCGGTCACTGCTGACCCTGTGTTTTTCTGAGAACAATGTGGGATGGCTGGAGGCAGAATGAAAATATGAAGCTTTCACGAGAAAGCTATACTTTCTGGAAAAAAGCAAGCCTCTGGCAATGTGGTGAGATGAGGAGAGGTTTAATTTTGTTGTAAGAAGTTCTGTCAGAGAAGACGGTGTGGGTTCTGCAGCTTGTCGTAATACCATGCCCTCATGCAAGCCAGGGGACAGCTTCTGGGGTCCTGACAAACCTATAAAGTGAGCAATCTGGGCTTTTCAAGTGCCTGGAATTTAATTGCTTTCCCAGGAGGTCTAGGCCTAAAAGGCCTACACTTAAAAGTTAGCAGAGGTTTATCTACCGAAAATCTGCGTGTGTAACTACTGTCATGTGGGCAAGAGCAGTATGTGAGTCAGGAGTGATGGCTTATGTGTCTGACTAAGCTGAACAGAGAAATTGCATCATAGAAGTTTGATGACTGTCAAAAAAAA
>VXAA01004147.1:1263668-1288907 GCA_013399115.1 Anseranas semipalmata | reverse complement strand
AAAAAAAAAAAAAAACAGGGGCAAGCATAAGCACCATGCCTCTGCTTTATTCATGACAGTTAGTCATTGTTACACTCTTGCACCACCTTGGTCTGTGCCAGCTTGTATGGGCCAGGGTTTGAGGGGACAGCAAGACCTGGGTGCCCCACCCAAACTGGTAGAATGGATGAGACTGCTCCAGATTGCATGATCCCCACAACTGTCCAGCAGATTCAGTCCCTGGGATGCCCCCATGCACCTACCACCCCTGGGCATGCAGTGCTCATTCACCCAGGTACATGGGCCAAAGGTTACACCAGGTAGAGCAACCAGACTGCAACACATAGTCCCTGTTCCATCATGGCAGATACAGCCAGCATTACTTCTCTGTAAGCTTTTCACATCTTCCCAGGTTAAAACAAACAAACAAACAACAACAAAAAGTCTGCAAACAGTACTAATTAGAGACTTGTGCATTTACAAGGGCATAGTAGTGTCCTTCCTTTGCCAGTAACTGGCTGTGGGTGCCCTGCTCCACCACCCTGCCATTCTGGATCACTGCAATGATGTCTGCATTCTGTATGGTTGTCAGGCGGTGAGCAATTATGATGCAGGTTCGACCTTGCCGGGCATTATCCAGAGCCTTCTGAACGATCTGCACACAGATGTAGTGAAAATGCTGTCAGCACCTGGAGAGCCTCACTTGTAGGAACCACATTTGATTTCTTACTCTTTATTATCACCTGAATATACCTTCTATAGGTATAAAGTCAGTGGATATATGAGACACCCTTACTCAACGGGGTTTCTCATTGAAGTCAGTCAGACAAGTCATTGACAACTGGGTTCTTGGGCATCCAGGTTGGGTCAGAACATAAATTCAGTATTTACTATCAAATACAGATAACACGAAGACCACTGAGGAGTTATCATCTCTCCAAAGTGTTTTTTAATGCTTTTTTATTTTATTTATTTATTTTTTAAATATTTCTTAATAGATATGCACAGCTTCCTAGTGTCTTCAAATTCACAGCTTGCAAGTGGAAAAGCTACTGATACACCTGTCTGGTTGTTTCACAGCTGAGCATCTGCATTACCTTATGCTGATTTTTCTTAAAATTTTATTCTACAGAAAGTAACTAGCCATGTATATAGCCATAAGCAGTTCATCTGATGATCACTACTCACCTTTTCACTTCCTGTGTCAAGTGCAGAAGTAGCTTCATCCAGAAGCAGAATGGCAGGATTACGAACCAGAGCACGGGCAATCGCTATTCTTTGTTTTTGACCTCCAGAAAGTTGTGTTCCTTTCTCACCCACCCGGGTATTATATTTCTGGATGTTAAAAATAGAGGAAAAGAAAAAACAGCCTGACTCTTAGAGAAGGAAAATTAGAAGAGTAGAGTTTTATGTGTAGCTATAAAAATAATCAGGTATTTCCATCTTGAAAGAAAAGTGCAAATAATTTTAATAAAGCTAAGGTTTTATAAACACCTCCAGTGTAAACAGTTATATATAAGTCACACATTTATACCTGGTCTGAAAATTTACTTCCCCAAAGATCAGAGTAGCTCTTGAATGGTACTGCCAATGATAGAGTACTAAGGTGTCCAGACATCTGGCCATGAGTGTATGGCCATAAGAGTAACCATATATTTAATGTTTCCTGACATATACATCAAGGACTTGATCCTGTGTTACTTGTGAATAACAATACAGAATCCCGAACATCGTTAGTAGTAACAAAAGTACACTATTTTTCAGCATCATCACATCATTTTCAGTTACGCAGAACTACAGCAAAAACAAACCATCAAAGCATTTTTCCTTGTTAGAACAAAATTCTTGGCAGGCATGAAGGTTAAATGCCACGTCATTCACTTTTGATTTATCAGCACATGGTATTTTAAGAAACACTCCCTATGCATGCCCATCCAATTAGAAATAAAGAATTTAGTTTTATTGAAATATTTTAGAAAAAGACATCTTAGAGTAACTTGAGAAGTTTCATCTGTAAAAGGAAAAAAAAATATTAAAAATTGAGGACATAAGGAAATATCTGTACAGTGTCCTCATTTTTTCCACTCATTCTGCTTTGTCTACCCCTATATTAATTGGAGCATTCTTTTTTTTTTTTTTTTGAAAAAATTATTAGGGATTTTAAACTTAACACACATTCTGACATTTTTAAACATCAATTCTATAGTTTCTCCTTTTAAAGTGTGCATTTTCATTTTGACCTATGTAAGTGCATTGCCTAGATTTCTCCAGGTCACTCCAAATATCTAATTGCATTGTGAAGAAAAGACCACTATCTCTTACCTCTGGCAATTTTTCAATGAAGTCATGAATATTTGCTGCTTTAGCTGCTGCTTCAATTTCCTCCTGACTAACAACCCTACTGTTGTCTCCATATTGAATATTTTCCGCAATGCTGCAGTCAAACAAAACGGGCTCCTGTGACACCAGACCCAGCCTGGACCTCAGCCATTGTAAATGCAAAGATTTGGTATCAAATCCATCTGCTAACTGGAAAGAGCAACAGAAGAATGATGCCAAGTTGACTACAGAGCTCATCCACAGATACACAGTGTAAACAGGAAACATGAATTGTAACAGGAAACCTGTTACGTGTTAGATTCACAGCTGAAATCAAGTAAATTTTTCATGCAAAATGGAACAGAACCAACAGCATAGATAAATATTTCCTTTCATTAGTTTTTAATTTCATGTGTGTTTTCAGTTCTGTTTCCCAGCAAACAGAAGCATGGAGCACACATCACAGGCTGTTCCTGCAATCCTTCAAGCCCTGCTGAACCCAAGCAGCACCGGGAAACTTGCGGAAAAGCCCATCCCTAAGAAGCTGCACACAACAATAAGTATTCTCAACCTTTAACTCAATCTTAAAACCTCCAAGAAGGTTTCCTTGGACCTTCTACACACAAATTAACAGCAACACATCAAAAAGCCCGTTGCACCCCTCTGACAGTGACACAGTAGCATCCTGTGGGGTTACATTTGTATTGTCTGAAGCAAGCATCTATGTCTCTAATGTGTTAATTCATGTTATTAGAGGACTTGTACACTGTCAAGCAAGTGACATGAGCGTTATGCCCCAGTGTGACCAGGCTGTAAGCAGCTCTGGGGAGGCAACGCAGTCTGAAACCATCATTCTCAGTGGTATCTGTGCCCTGAGCCAGTGTGCTGTGCCAACACAGATGCCAGCGCTGTCATGTGTGGCTAGTGCATGGGAGCAGGCAGTGACAGGGGTCTTGAGGTTGTCTACAGCTGCAACAGCAGTAACCCACACCTCTGAAAGAGGCAGCTCTCCAGAGATATTACCAGGATCGTTTAAGGCCTCTGAAACCCCGGAACACAAGAGTTCTGTAGATTAAACAATTATTAATAGCCACACAAATCTGTTTTTACCACTTGTCCTTCTGCAGGGTCATAAAGTCTCTCCAAGAGCTGAATAGATGTGCTTTTACCAC
The DNA here is from genome assembly GCA_013399115.1 of Anseranas semipalmata. Lineage (NCBI taxonomy): Eukaryota > Metazoa > Chordata > Aves > Anseriformes > Anseranatidae > Anseranas > Anseranas semipalmata. The sequence goes on along the minus strand of VXAA01004147.1, from coordinate 1,285,437 downwards.
AGCCACTGCTTCCTACTAATGCCAGAGTCTGTCCTTTGTTAACCTTCACGGTGAGTCCTTGCAAAACTTGAACTTCTGGCCTTGTTGGATATACAAAATGGACATTTCTGAATTCAATGTTGCCTTCAAAATGACTCTGAAAAGTAACAGAAAGTTGTATTAGCATTTAAGAGCTGTAACTAAAATAACAAAGGCTTACAAGTGTTAAGTGAGAACTGACATAGAAGTTTGGAATGGTGTTTTTGAAACCACTTTTGATGCTCTTTGCAATTACATATTGGATCAAGTTCAGTATCATTATTTATGATACAATCTCCAGACACAAATTGCCAGATCCTTCTGGATTTTTCTGCATCTCTCTCTCTCTTGTATTTATTTTTCATTTCAGCTTTCAAAGGAGTATCTTTATTTCACAGAAGTGATGTTAATATTTTTCATTTATGATGCACTTAGTTGAGGCACTTCTACTCCTGGTATGATCTACAGCATTTGCTTTCCTGATCTCATGTTGCAGGTAGCATGATTTGAATGAATACACCACAAGGTCAAGATCAGATATTAAGGCAACAGAGCTAAATTCTTTGGTAGGTAATTTACAAGCATGTAGGACAAGCTGTGCTTTAAAAGGTAACAGCAGTTATTAATTAACTGTTCTAGACAGGCAGATTTCTAAGCACAAGTGGAAGAAAGTGGGCATGCATTAAGACTTCGTCTATTGTTTGGGGCAGGAACCAGTCCCATGTAAATAGCAGCACTAGCACAGCAGCTGAAGATCTAATTTAAGGGGCTCAAATCTTTGCTTTGCTGAAGTCACAAGCATTGCTAGTATTTGAGTCTGGTCTATACTAGAAATACTTTCATTCAAGTTTAATTTGACCAGGGACCTTCCACTAAATCTTTCAAAGTCTGTGCCTGAGGGCTCTGGTTCAAGAATATAAATAAACATGATCCTAACCGTAAAGATTGAAAATCCTGTAATCCAGTTTCATTAACTCGCACACAGTTGCCTGAGTAGGTCCTACCATCTAACACCTATGAGGGAGTTTATTTTGACATGGATGTACAAATACAATCCTTCCAGATCATGTAAAGTTTCTGCACGAAATGCTTCCAGTTTAAGTGCCAAGATCAGTTTCCTTAATGACAGTGAGATATTTTAAACCTCTAGAGTAAAACAGATTATACAGAATCACAGAATCACTTGGGTTGGAAGAGACCTTAAAGACCACCTAGTTCCAACCCCCTGCCATGGGCAGGGATGCCACCCGCTCGATCAGGTTGCCCAGGGCCCCATCCAACCTGGCCTTGAACGCCTCCAGGGATGGGGCATCCACAGCTTCTCTGGGCAACCTGTTCCTGTGCCTCACCCCCCTCACAGTGAAGAATATCTTCTTAATATCCAATCTAAATCTCCTCTCTTTTAGTTTAAAACCATTCCCCCTTGCCCTATCATTATCTGCCCAAGTAAAGAGTCCCTCTCCATCCTTTTTATAAGCCCCCTTTAAGTACTGAAAGGCTACAGTGAGGTCCCCCCAGAGCCTTCTCTTCTCCAGGCTGAATATCCCCAGCTCTCTCAGCCTTTCTTCATAGCAGAGGTGCTCCAGCCCTCCGATCATCCTTGTGGCCCTCCTCTGGACCTGCTCTAACAGGTCCACATCTTTCCTGTGCTGAGGGCCCCAGACCTGGATGCAGCACTCCAGGTGGGGCCTCATGAGGGCAGAGCAGAGGAGGACAATCCCCTCCCTTGACCTGCTGGTCACGCCTCTATTGGTGCAGCCCAGGACACAGTTGGCCTTCTGGGCTGCAAATGCACACTGCTGGCTCATGTCGAGCTCTTCATCCACCAGAACCCCCAAGCCCTTCTCCGTAGGGCTGCTCTCAATGAGTTCTTCTCCGGCTCTGTACTCATGCCTGGGATTGCCCCAACCCAGCTGCAGCACCTTGCAGGTTAGTTCTGACTTCGCAAGAGCATATTTTTACTTGTAAGAGTTTCCACAGTTGTAAGAGGATGGATTTTGGCAAAACTATTCTGTCTCTGAAAGAACTATTCTGTCTCTGAAAGAACTACTCTCTCGCTTATCTATAAGAACAGCAGTAAAGTGCATTTGTATTTTATTTCTCCTGCAAACCCTTACAAAGACAATGCAACCATGAGCGGAACTAACATTGTCCGTGTTTTCCTGAAACCACTTAAAATGTGGGCTATCTGAACAAAAAAAAAAAAAAAAAAATCATTTTGTGCCCATTCAGATCAAAGCTCTGAAGGCTATACACTTCTAACTGAAAAACAGAAATATGGTCCATAAAAAAAAAGGAAAATAATAAGGCAGTACCGTTATTTTATACAGTGTCTGTCTTCAGACCCTACAAAACATGAAGCTATGTGAATACAGTTGTAGAAAAAGCATTACTAACTAGTTTTATTAAAGGTTTTTCTGAAAAACCTTACCAATTTTTCACCTTCTTCTTTGTAACTGTCAATTTGAGGTTTTCTGTCCAAAAGTTGAAAGATTCTTTGAGCTGAAATTCTAGCTTTGCCATAATCTGGTGCCAGGGAAGCAGACTGACCAACATTCATAGCTGCAAATATGACAGAAGAGAACACTCTAAAAACAAAAAGACAAATCATCATTTGCTTCTGGTGTAACATTTTTTTTCTTCACTTGTAAAACAAACCCTCAAAATAAAGTTTTCAGCATCTTTAGGTTATGACATTTCTAGAGCTCCTTCTCCTCCCCCCACCCAAGTGTCATACAGTATTAGAAAAAGAACTTATTTGTTTCTATTTTACAGATGAGTAGTAGTGTCACATAATTTCTCCATGTAAAACCCTCTGCCTGGAAAGAATGTCAAACTGCAAAGACTCCTTCAGAGAAGGTGCACTGAGCATGGTCACATGCTTGCTGCTTCACTGCCCAAATACACACCTTTCCCCAAAACGGCCCTTCTGCTCAAAACTGCTCTCCCAACCAGACTGCAAATTCCTGAGTCTCTACACCCCATTACCCCCGTAATTAGATTAAATTTAGCATGCATTTAAATCACTATCCCATGTATCCATCTTTACCTTCACAAACTATACTCACATAAATACATTTTCAAAGTTGCTCAAACAATGGGCAATGAGCCATGCCCCAAATCTGAAGACTGCCGCGTTAATAAAGTAGTTTGCAGACTGAGCTACTCCATAGGTAAATCCATAGAAAGGGGCTTTTGTTAGAGATTCTCTGATAAAGGAAGAGACTTTCTGTAAATAACTTGTAAAATGGAAACAACAGACACTGACTGGGGGAGGGCCAATTTCCAGATTAAGGTTTTCAAGTAACACAGCTCTCCCTCTGAAAACACAACAGATAACCCAGAACACATACACACACACACNAACATTTTAATAACTACCCCGTATGACCCAGCTTATTAAGAAAACAGGCAGGCTTCAGCCCAGCCTTAGAGCTGCCTGAGGGCTTCCACCAGGTCTTCCCATCCAAGCAGAGACATCTCATCCCAATTCAGAGCAGGGAGATATTGCTGGGTTTCCCCACGGGGATTTAGATTAATCCTTTCTTTCTCAATCTGTCCTTCTGGAGAAGTTTCATTTTGTGTAGCTAATTGAATGCACACTAAATCAGAGTCAGGAGGACTCTCTGCCCTCATGGCCTAGGATGCTCTCTGAGGGAATGGAGATCTCCTTTCCAGTCTGAGCAGTAAATCGGAGACCTTTGACAGTCCAGGCAAGCATCCTGCCTATATCCTGGGTAATGCTAGTTCACCAGAAACTGAATTTTAACACAGTTCTGCCTGAGGATAGATTATACAATGCATCATTTTCAATTCCATCTTTTACATTTTCACCTTGAAGGGGGAAAGAAACAAATCAGCTCAGTCTATTTTGTTTAAATAAAACAGAGTTAGAAAAATCTGACAACCCTTGTGGTCTGAATGCATTTCAGCAGAGACAAAGAAGTCAGTGGCACATAATGGGTCAAAACAAGGGAAATGTATGAAGTTTACTTTGACATTTCAAAGTCACATGAGTGGAATAAAACTGGTTTATATTATCATGGGTGTGGTATTGGAGTTAACTGTCCATTCCTGAGTTAACAAGTATTAATACAACATACTGAAATTAAGCGAATAGATGTCCTATATTCTATGTATACACAAGCAATATTCGACAATATTCTGCAAAACATGAGGAAAATGCATTTTATAAAATGTTTGCATAATGAAAATGCAAATCCTGCAAATGTTCGCCCCCCACCTTCACTCTGCATCTAAGAAAGCATATTAAAATATACCAAGTGAACAAGTTTCAAACCTATGGAAAAGGTTATTGAGAAGTGCATTTGCAACAAATCTGAAAGACTAAAAGGTTCAAAGAACAGAATTAAAGAAAAAAAGATCCCACCTATATGGGCCATTCAAACTTGTTATGTATTTTTCATAAAATGCTTCTTCCCTGGTCAGTGAAGCTACAGTTCTTATATTTTCAACTGATTCTGTTGAAATCTAAATTGGGAGATAAAAAAATAAGAGGTAATACCTTACAGTTGAAATCTACAACATATCTTCTAAATATTTGATTTTGTCTCTAACACTTATTAGTTTAGATCAGAAAGTATTTACTTAAGAAAAGAGATTGAGGTCTGTTATCAGGTGAAGGAAAGCCCAGAGCAATGAAGTTACTCACCCCATGGACACAAGACAAGGGGAGGCTGAAGCCAACAAGTTATTTGAGTTTTGAACCTTTGGGTCAGGATACAGGAAGTGTCAATAGCCCCTGCCCTATCCCATAGGTTGGGATCCAAATTAAACACTATTTAGAAAAATAAGGGTAAGTCTCAATCATGTAGACACAGCTTGCACTTTTGCATGGACTACTTGTGTCTCCTGGAAAAGCACTATCAGGTAAACAAAGGCAATACCCTAAAACTCTTGAGCACATTCATAGTTTGCACTTTATGATGGGGTCAAAAAGCAGTTGTGTCAGGGCTTGGTGGCTCAACACTGCAATGCTTCTGGCTACAGCACAGGCCCAAAACATACTAGTACTGTTACAGCTGTCCCTGCCCAGCAATCTGCTATGGAGGCATTCAAATGCATTTTTATAGCCTAATTTACAGATGTTTTGTGTTATCTATGTTATGCTTTTCTTGGGGATATATAAACATTCCCTTCATCCCCCCACCCTGTCCTCTCCTCTCTTCTCCCCCCTTCATTTATCTTGGATAATTGAGTCAGCTGTAATGTTGTCCTTAAAAGTGATCTCACACCATAACCCTGTAGTTAAAATTGTAGAACTTACTCTTCCAGCCTCTTCCAAAGCTTTTTGATCTTTTGCTGCATGACCAGACACAGAGCTAACTCTTGCAGCATTTGTAGCAATAACGAAAGGAATGCAGGCCAGGATAAGCAAAGTCAACTGCCAGCCGTACACAAAAGCAATAATGATGGCAGTCAGAAGGGTAGAGACGGTCATAGTCATCAGTCCAAGTCGGCTTCCAGTTGCCTAAGAAAAATCCAGAAACCCCCAAATATCCATCATTAGATTTTCTTTTTGTTAGTTGTATCGCCACTTGAAATCGCTATCTACTCGAGGCCAGCAGTTCAGCTGGAAAACTAAATCATGCATGGTCACGTGCACTGACATTGTGCTGTAATTATGTAACTGTTCCTCGACATTCCTCTTATGTGCCAGCATTCAGGCCTTCAAGTGAAGTTAAAGACGTCTAAAAAGTTGGTCATAGCAGTTGTCTAACACACATCTGAGAACCCCTTTGCTACTGAGTGGCTGTGGCCACTGTGGGTGCCCAGCAGTAGGCAAGAGAAGCTTCATTCTAATGACAGCCATCCCTTAACCCATCCCACCAACAGCAGTGGAAACTACTCATCCTCAGGTCCTTGCACTGCTCCATCTTAACTTTTTTCTAGGAACCCAACCCCAATGTGGCCACACTGCAGAAATGCTTCATTTTAGCAGGGCTAATGAGTGGAAAAGATGAACTTGTACTGAAGAACTCCTGACTCCTCCCAGCTTGTATAACCTTTTCATCAAGAGTTTTCAAAATGAGAGGTGATTAGTATTCAGCATCAGGGTGGGCTCTGACGTGCAGTAAAAAAGGTCTGAAAACAGCCCTGTGGAAATAGCTCATCTTCCAACATTGGCTTGATGGAAAAAACAAAAATCCTTGGGCAGGGAAACAAAATTCTTCTCTTTTGCCAAAGACTTTCCTGTCCTAAAAAGACTTTTCTTGTTCAATACAATTTAAATTAGTAATAATTAAACCAATGCCAAGGTGAATTACTGCCATATGTTCCAGGGGCTGCACATAAAGATGAATTTGGAAACTTCAGCCAGCACAGCATGAGGCATGGCACTTACTGACACTCTGTAGTGCTTCAGAGAACACAATAGCCTTGGAGAGCAATTCATGCCCTTGGTTGGCTTTTATAGTTAGAGGAACCTGTGCATCCCCTTTTTCTACTTCTGCCCTGCATGGTGATGTAGTTCAATGCCACTGAAGCAAACTGGAAAAGATGCAAATTTCTAAGTTTTTTCAAAGACTGTTTTCTCACCGCTGTCCCATAAGGAAGGGGAACAGAAGACTAGAACAAACAAATCTACTGAGAATGAAAAATGCAGGGATTAAGGGGTTTTTGATTTACACATTTGAAGGAAACAAAGCCATCTTAAAATGAAACAATAAACCTTTCTCTTATAAGTCCTGCAGTGATTTTTTTTTTCTTCCCCAAGGAACACTAATGAGATTAGCAGTAGGTGGAACTGTGCACGATTTGCCATATTCTTCTGCCAGCATTAAGTGGCCATCTCTCCAATATCAGCACCTTGAGTCATCTCCTCCCTTGGGTATTGCCCTTTCTAGTATTCTTTATTAATGCCATTACATTTCTTCCTGTTTGGCCTTCATGTGTGTGAAGCATGTTTGGTAAGGAATGGGGAGAATTCTCTTCATTAAGGTCAGTAAGGGTGTGTGTCATCTGCAGATGCAGCCTTCGTGGCACCCTGGTGATGTACATTATAGGGTGCAAAAACCTGGGCTCCACTGATTCTGGTCTCCAGCACATACACAGATTTCATTTTGCATGGTGAAGTGGTCTACGGTTATATGTTTAGCTTAAAGACTTGCAGGGAGGGAAATGAAAGGTACATGAATATCTGTTGGATTTTCTATAGTTTTCAAGTTATCAGCTGGAAGCCATGCCCAAGGTGTCAACAACATGCTATTTAAATGCATCTGTCAGTCTGTGGGGGTAAATTTACTACCCCATGTTCTGAAATAATATCAGTGGCCCTTGCAAATAGCTTTTAATATTTGTAAGGAAAAATATTAAAAACATATAAACACACAAAAAAAGAATCAACATACCCCTTTGACTTGGGAAGCATCTGTAGCAAGTCGAGTTAACAGAACACCAACAGCATTTTTCTGATCATCATACCATCCAATCTCCTGCAAGAAAAAAGTTACTAATTTTTGTTTTACAAAGTTACATGTTCTTATCATATTTCAGATTTATCAGGTTTACTAGTAAAATGAATATTTCCTGATCAAATAACATACAGAGAAATGGAAGTACAAGTTAGTGATGGCTAACCGCAATATTCTTCCAAATAAAGTAAAAGAAAAAGCTTAAAGAGCGTGAACAATTAGATGTTCCAAGCAGAATAACAATAAAAGTGTTATTAATGGTAATGTTCTTCTGAATGTGCCTATTTAGGCAAGTTTTATTATAATCTTCTTTTACCCAGTCCTCCTTTGGGCCTGAAGAGGTTAACTATTCTCTTCTTAGAAGTTGCTTATTGCTTTATCTATAGAGACTTAGTTGCTCATCTATATTTGCATATAAAAGGGCCTTACTCTCTCTCTGTATCTCCAAAGGCTGAGTTATTTTTTATTCACTTTTAATTTTCCCTCTCCTAGTTCCTTTCAGGTGTTTCTACGAGCAACTAGGCTCTTGCCAGCTGTCCCCAGTGGGTGTATGGTGCACTAAGTCATGCATTCTTAAAACTCCTATGCAAGTAACATGAAGTCTTATGAATTGATTAACAGGAAAGTTTTAATACACATAACTTCACTTTTCTCAAGTAATTCTTGATGCAACATGGCAATTTGAATTTCGCATTAAGAAGTTACCAGGTCATCTACTTGCTATGGATTGCAATACATACATTTAAATCTGAATAGCTAAACAGATTAGATTTAAGCAAGTGGAGATTAAATTTTTGGTCATCCTTGCAGGAGTCTGGGAACACCCAGACAGCTGCAAACCATGTGCATATTAGCGTGTCAGAAATATGATTGTTTGCAATGAAGCTCCTTCAAAATTAGACTATTTGCAGCAGCAGAGCTAAGCTAAGTTGCACATGAAATAGGAGATTTTCAGAAAAGTTGTATTTTTTTTTTTCTCTAAGCTAGTGGTAGAAGAGACATTTTTGTTCTTCTTGTCTCCAGACCGCACAATTGAAACTCAACATGTACGTTGCAAGGTCTGCAAAAACCATCTGGCTCTTATGACACCCTCACTGCATAATTCATACCTGCTGAAGTAATGCTCTGAAGGACAAAGAACGCAGTCTCATTGTTAGTATTTCCCCAGACTTCCCAAACATGAATCCCTGCAGGGGAAAAAGTCACATTTTCTCATTTGATGCTTCATCTCTGTTTGTAAAGCCACACAATAAAAGCAACTACACCAAAGTCTCCTACAACCCTCTGTGCATACGTAAGCCTTGGAAAGAGTGCCATTCACATTCCTGGAACCTGAAAGTCTATTTTCCCACAGAAAGGGAGCAACAAGACAGAGAAGGCAGGAGCTTTGTTGTAATGCATTATTCATATGTCTCAGCAGCATTAGAAGATAAATCGGTCTATCTAGTCATTGGCTTCTATTCCAGCCACTACCAGAGGCATCCACTCACAGCAGTCATTCCAATGCATTTGATGGTATGGACATCAATATGCAATATTTCCTGCAAGCTATGAAACAGTAGAAAGAGGACAGCAAATGATGGAATTTGTTTGATGGTATGGAAAAAGGCTTTTACCCTTGCAGAAAGCCATTTTATATTTACTTTGGCAAGAGTCTATAGACCTTCAGTTAGAAATGGTGGTCTTTGACTTTTATGGCCAGACCCTCAACTTTGGTTTCAGTCATGCTGAATCCACATTGCCTTCAGTGGAGCCATGCTTATTTAAACAACAGAAAACATGGCCATATATTCAAGAAGATACATCAATGAAAATCACGCATCTCGGGAAGAACCCTGGCACTTGTGCATGTTTTTGTAAGCTCTGATTGGTGCTTTGGCTTCTCAGACTGCACTGATATGAGTTATACCTGCAGCCTGCTGAGGAGTTAAGCACTTCCAACATTTCAGTGTAGTGACACTTACTTGGATTATGTATGCTGCTAGGGTAATCACTCCAAGTAAAAGAAACATTAGAGAAAGCACCAAAGTGTTTTTATTTCTCTTTTCTGGATCTGTTTCTTGAAAAGCCTGTGCAAGGAAAAGAATAAAATAAAAAAATGAATACATAGACAGTGACTGCCAGCTACATAAACCAACTTTCATCTCAAGAAACTTGTCTACTTCAATTTCTCATAGCATATGTTCTGGATCCTGAAGCCAGCCTGCACTCAACTTTCTGTTGAGGGCCAGAACACAGTCCAGCTTTCTATTTGACCTGCATCTCACTAACTCATTCCCCCAGCTCCAACTATTCCTCCTTTCCTCTGCTAGTCAGGTGCAGTGACACTGGGATCTACCTCTAGAAGGTCACTAACTTTTACCCATTTTTCATCAGATTTGTCTGGTGGAGAGACAGGATCCATCACCAATCAAGCTACCTGGAAATCCTATCACCTTCCTTCATGCTCTCATTCCAGTCTTCTCCAAGATGATACTCTGTCATCCTACCTCTGCATTGACAACTTTCAAACAGTTTGGGGTAGGAAATGCACAGGAAATTCCTTACCCCTTATAATGTGGGAAATACAGAAGACATTGTTTAAAAGTCTGATTGTGAGTGCCTTTCAGAATTATTTGAGCTATCTTGGAAGAATTTGAGTGAAAACCAAAATGAAGAACACCAAAAGCTCTAGAGGCAAGCTTAAACAGGGCAGACATACAGCACTGGAGCACACCTAGTGAATTTTTAAGACTAACCTGAGGCCTAGAAGACAGATGTTTGCTATATATAAAAAGTATGGGGATGGAAAGTAGACAAAACAGTTCAATTGGAGAGAAGTTCTGATCTAAACCCCCTGGATTGGAGAAATCAAAGAAAAACACCACCAAAATACCAGCAGCCAATTTCCAGAGACAGTAAGGGATGCAATTCTGACATCTCAGGGATGTAATTCTGTTGTCTAAACAGACATCTAATGCCCTTCTACATGCTGTTGGACACCTAAGACACCTTTAGGTCAGGAAAGCTACATTTATACAAGTGAATCCCACCCAATCTTGCATAGAGGGAACTGGCTAAGCATGAATGAAGCTCAGGATAGCAGTGTCCATTTGCAAAAAAAAAAAAACTCACCCCAATGATTTTTCCAAATATAACAGCAAATGCAGGATGGACCCCACCTGAGATGGCAGCAGCAATCACTCCCAGCAGTACATACAGCCACTCAGGTTTGTTCAAAGCCAGGATTCTTGAATAAGGCACAGCAGGGAGATTTTCTTCCTATTAAAAAAAAAAAAAAAAAAAAAGGAAGGGGCAAGTTTTCTTTGGAAAGTTGCAAAACATGAAAATCCTCAAGCAGCAGGAGTTCATTAGGCTTTGAGTAGTGAACTGTCTTTGTAAACTACTGAAAGCCCTCTTTGCACTCCCAGCTAGCAAACATGTTGGAGATCTGCAGCTTTGCTGTTCCATATTCCAGAACTTCAACAGCACAGTAAAAGTTTAGAGGCAAAAATTTAATAAAAGCTTAAGTCATGAGGGGAGAACGAGGGCCAGTACAATTCACTGAAAGTTGGACAGGACTGGTCACCATGAATGGCAAATTTAACACTTGCATCATTATAAAGAACTAAAAGTCTCACTGTTTAGAGCCCAGAAAAAAAATCCCTCCAGTTCAGCTAAATGCTAGTGAGTTGGCAGTAGTATAATTGAGTAGATGTCATCTTTCTCTTTTGCAAACTATAGCTTATACATCATTACTAAGAGCATGAAAGAGGCATATGTGAGTTAGCCTGTATCTCCTTTGAAAGTACAAAAAACCTCTTGTTCTGCTTTACTAATTTATTCAAGTGTCTGTGCCTCCCCAGGGGGAGTTCTGGAAAAGCAAAAAAATGAAAACATTGAAAGTGAGACAAAATATTAAGCAGAATTATGAGTAAACTGCTCTTGCTTCCTTTTTTTTTTTTTTTTTTTTAAATCCCATGCTTCAGATGCAAAATTAGGGTGGCTAACCCTCAGCCATAAAAGTGGATCAAACTTTTTGAAATAATTAATTGCAACAGCTGGACACTGATTTCTTAATTTGTTTTGTGAATGTAATGAATACTTAAGTCATAAGCATGAACATCCACTACTTCCTCTAACAAGGTCTTAAACTGTGCAAATATGCAGACAAAAAGTATCTTCTGAAGTTGTATATCTTTTTGTGATAATAGGAACGGATCCCATTCCTTCATACTGTTCAAAGTATGTATTAGCTGGAATCCATATGCTAGTGAGAAGGAACATAAATACAGAGTACTCTAAGGTTTCCACAAGCATTAAATGATAGGATGCTGTATTACAGATTAAATCCTGACATCAACAGATTTTAAGGAATCCATGATTTTTACTTCAGAATTTAGATTTTATTTCTTTACTTTGAAGGTCCTGAAGTCAGGTTAACACACCACACCACCTCTTTCAATACTTTTCCACACACACAAAAAAATTGCTGCAGTTCAAGCAGTACAAAATAGGGGGGGGGAGAAGCTTCTTTTGACCTGCCTACCCAAAGTCTAACCCAGGGTCCAATAGAAGTCTTTTATGGATTGCAGTGAGCAAGTTTTACTCAACTTTGACAAATCAAAGTTCTGTTTTTAAAACTGAATTTCCCATATGACTTTTATTCCTATTTGATACTGCTCAAAGTGCATTATCTGAATGAAAACATCCAGAACTCAATGTTTGAAAGCATATGCTGCAGGAAAGTGGGGCTGTGGGAGACAGATTATTCTTTTATTTAGGTAACACCAAAACTTCAGGGTTTTGATATATTTTTTTCCATTTGACACACGCGCAATAATCCAAAGTGCCTTAAAGGTTGGTATGCACATCCTGTGGATTATGTTGTCCACAAGTATTTGCAACAGTGAGTACCACGAAGCAAAGAAGAATCCTGCAAATGAAATCTCACAGCTTGTTTTAATTAGATAGAATTAAAGTTTCAGTAACACTGAAATAACTACCTAATTTTATGAAGTATGACAAATCAACAACACAAATCTTTTCCCAACTCCCCATTTGGTTCACTAAGTCAATAGTGTTAAAAAGAAGTTTATAGTAAGACATGCGATTGCCCTCAATATTCTTAGGGCAAATACTCAACCTGGTGAGTACTGCTTGTGATAGGAACAGGGAAAGGCTTGCGTGGCAGTCAGCTATTTGAAAAATAATTAAAATGCGTTTTGTGATTATGCTTACATGTTATCACTAAAATTCTAAATGGAAGTTTTAACACCAACCTCCAGCTCCCTTTTTTTGTTTTTTTCAGAGGACTTTTTCTTAGAAAAGCACCTCTTGCTCTTATATCTGCTGGATCTTCTACGAATGCTGCTTCTCTTAGAGATCACCGATTCTTCAAAACGATCTTGAAGGGTCAGTTCTTCCACAAAACCATTTCTGTCATTTTCCTCATATTCCTCAACTCCCATCTCTTCATCTTCTTCTGATGTACCATCACCTTGAAGATTATTGCTACAGCCCTAGTGAGAATTCAGGATAACCGGTCACAAGACATTTTGAGCAGGGAGAAGGAAGAGTGAAAATTATTTCTCATGATTACTGTTGCTTCAGTCACATGACTGCTGTTACTTATGGGCCACGTGTTTCAGTGAGTAATGGCAGAGCAGCAGACTAACATCCATAAGACAATACATGACTCGATGAAGCAGATAAAGAAAGCATATAATTTGCTCTTACTTGCTGCATTACAAGAGAATAGTAGACTCCCTTCTGCAACATGAGTTCACTGTGTGTTCCTTGCTCAACCACAATGCCTTTCTCAAATGCAGCAATAGTGTCAGCAGTCCTGATGGTAGACAGTCTGTGAGCAATCACAATAGTGGTACGTCCAGTCCGAGCCTTATAAAAGACAACAAAAGCAGTTTACATTAAGATGTGCACGACTACATCAGAAATAAACCAAAGTTATTTTAGTCATTTATAATACAAGAAATACAATCTTAAAAATATATATATGTCCATGCATATTTTCAGGAAGTATAACATTAGCATGACTTCTGATAAGACTTGACAGGAAAGTGTAGAGGAGTAGAACACATCTGGAGTCAGAAATGTGTTTTACCTACTCCCTAAAACTCTCCCAGTCCACTGAATTAAGCTACAGCTCAAATGTTAAACAAAACATTCTCCACAGGAGCCTGCTGGGATTTTGCAGCTAGAGCCTCTGAAGCCTCAGCCTGCAGGTTACATGCTCCAATCCTCTGCAGCTCCCACATGCAGATGAGTTGCAGGCACAGTCCTCATGCAGTGACTGAGCACATCCACACACCAGCTTGCAACTGCTGGAGAGAGCGACCTCTCTCCTTGCTGATGCCTGGAACACAGTGACTTGGTGGCAGGAGAAGATATCCAAGAGGACCTTGCCCAACAATTACTTTCTGTAGTCAAGGAGCCTGCTGAAAGTTACTTGCTACAAAAGTTGTACAGTGTACAAGCACAGGAACAGGGGTGTGGAGATGAGGGCAGCTTCGGTAGATGAATACTTCTATGCAAAATTGGATTCTTGCCCTACACTGGCTGAAGGATCTGACATGAGTCAGCCAGAACCTTCACAGGTGGTCAGTCTTGGTGCAGTTTCCATGCCTGTGCCCCAGTACGAAGAGGTGCAAAGTCTTCATCACTGCAGCTGGGAGCTGTAGTCAGAACTTTTCATCTTTTTAAAGCATTTTGCTTTTTATCTGAAAGACATCAGACCATAAGGATCTGCATACGATTGCTCAGAAGTGGTGTGCATTTGTGAGGTTAATATCTTTGCTCCCCAGTTGTAGAAATAACTAATTTTAGCACCACTTTTTCCACTCAGGGATGTTGAGAAGAAATTCATAAACCCCGTTCAGAGACTACACTGATGGACATCAAAAAGCTGTGAAAAGATGAATAAGTTATGAGTCAGGGTTCATTTCAGTGTGTTCTGGGAACATGCTCAAGGTTGAGGATAGAGTATATATAGCAGTTGCCTTAATTCAGCAATGTCCCTCTATGTTACCCACTAAATGAAACTTTTTCCAGAAGCTTATCATTAGTATGGAGTCATGGAATTAAAAAACATGCAAAAGACGACTAAATTATGGTTGAAGAAGCAACCTTCTAGTGCTTGACTTTGTAGCAATAATATTATTTATACACAAATTAGATTAGATGAACATTACTTTGGCATCCTTATATTACTTTAGAACCAATGTCATCAGTATAGTCATGTGAATATAACAGACAGCTACGTTTTACCTCAGATTTAAACTGACTGGAGACAAAGGTGGTAAGTTCTGTATTTCCCTTGAACCATACTTGTAACTCATATTTCTGTTCAGAACTACTGAAGTGAAAGGCAGGATTTTTCACTTAGCTTTTAAAACACATTAATTAGATATGTGAAACAACATTTCCATCCAATCATGTATGTGTTTTAAAGGAAAAAAAAGTCTCTAGGTTCCACTGCATCCTGGTGGAAAGTGCTGATGTAAAAGGGCTGTGAGGAAAGGACCACGAGATGGAGGATACAGAGGCACAGGTATGAGCTGACAGCTCTGCAGTACTGACTGCCCTAGAGGGCTGGAGGAAAAAAAAAAAAAAAAAAAAGAGGGACAAACTCAGTATTTGTAACTGGCTCCACATTTTGTTCTGTGTGGGGTCTGATTTGCATTCAGTCTCTGTAAAGAAAGAAAATGGCTAAATTCCAAGAACTCTGAAAATTATGAAGCAACTGTTCAATGAAGAACCAGTACAAGGAGTATTATACTATACGCTACGCTTATTCTACCTGAAAATAGTCTATTGAGCCCTCATGCCTTGCCTTGATAACGTGTTACCCATACTTCACCAGCAAATGAACAACTTATTTGAGAAGAAAGCACAGGAGACCTAAGTTATAGTTACACATAAGTATAAATGTCTTTGTTTTTTAGCATAATTGCTAATTACTAACTGAAATGATTCCTAAGCAAAGTTTTGATTGTTTTAAACTCAGTTTTAATACTGAAATTGAAGCATCCATCCAAATTTTACTTTCCACCGTTCTTTTCCCATGGAAAGCTGCACTGAAAACTGTGTGTTAATTCTTCTTAATTGCTATTGCACCTTTCCATGGAAATTGATAGTTTCAATAATATGACCCTTACCTTATCAAGAGCTGCTTGCACTATGGATTCACTCTGAGTATCTAGTGCAGATGTAGCTTCATCCAGAAGGAGAATTTTAGGATTTCTTGCCAGGGCACGAGCAATAGCTATTCGCTGTTTCTGTCCTCCACTCAGCTGAGCCCCTCTCTCCCCTACCATAGTGTTAAATTTCTGAGAAAAGAGAAAACAAAACAGAAGTTGGGGAATGTCTCAGACAAAATCCCCACTTCTCTGTGCAGTCATAAGCACTTAGTTTCTAGACAAGAGATATCTTTATCTGACTTAAACATGAACAGAGCGAACACACAACTACATCCATCCATCTAGCCCTTAGCCAAGCCCTCCCTACCCCCCATTATATTAAATTTGAACTTATAGTTCTTTAAAGTCCTGACCTTCACTTCTTGCTCTAAAAACACTCCAAACCCTGGGTTTCCTCAAGACAAGCCTGTAAAAGGCATTTCTGCATTTGCTGAGGACTGTCCTCCTTCCCAATAGGGAAGAGATAATAGGGACCCACCAGCACCTCTAACATTGCTTCCACTGAACCCGAGACACCCCCTGGAGTCACAGCTCAGTTCCTACTGAGTCACTCACTCCAAAGTGGCAAGTCTCGAAGTCTTATTAGATAGCTGTTTAAGAGTAAATATAATCAAATAACTCTTCCTGAAAGAAGAGACTTGAACATGTACCCTCAGCTCATACATGCCCTCGCTCTTCCTTTGATCTCTCTGACCCAGCAAATATCATGATTCCATGCAAGGACAACAGCTTTATATGGGAGATCAAGAGCTTTCTCCAAAGGAACAGACTTTGACATGCCAGAAATGGAATATGCTTGAGAGGGGGGTTGAGCTCTCTGAGGTAGTAGAAGAATTTGAAATGAAGTCCCAGGTGGGCAGTTTTTCCACATCCTTTTAACTGGTGAACCAAAAAGGGCATATCATCATCCATTCCAAAAGATGCATTTTGAATGGCTGATTTTTTTAGATTTTATTTTATTTCCTGAAAAGTGTAAGGCATCTACTGCTAAGTGATAGCTCAAAGCTGTGAATATCAGACACGGGGAGAGCTAAAGCTCCCAGCTGCTACAAATGGCCTTGGTTCAGGGCATAATAATTCACTTTCCTCCCTCATTTCCTATTGAGCATGCGGGCAGCTCCTGACAAAGCTTTGGATTTCTGAATCTTCTCTTTTAAAGCCCAACTCTTCCCATGCTATGTGAGATCAGTACGGATGGCAATACAGCTGTGTAGCTTCCTTTCTCCTGAGTTAAGGCATTGACATTTTTTCCAGACTTAGGCACAAATCCTTTGAGGGCAACCAAACAAAGGCACATCTAGCCCATAGAGTCCCTGAACTGAAAGCTGCTGGAAGCTACAAGAGTATTTTAGGAAGTTGTAGTATAACTTGAATTCCCATGTTCTCCCTGTCAGAAACAGGACACTGGCCTAAACAGACCTTTCGTTCTTCTACTGAAGAAAAAAGTCCATGAACTCACATCAGGCAGTCTAGATATGAAGTCAAAAGCATTGGCTTCCTTGGCTGCTTGCTCAATTTCAGCATCAGAAATACCTTCTCTGCCATAGCGAATGTTCTCAGCTATTGTTGTTGCAAACAAAACAGGCTCCTGGCTCACAATACCAATATTTTCTCTTAGCCACTTTACATTAAGCGTCCGAATATCCTGACCATCTAAGGTGACCTGAGACAAAAAGTGTATGTTAGAACTTGAGGAAATGCATTTTGTTTATAATAAATCAATTGTTATTACTTAAGTATCAGCTATGAGGACAAAAAATTGTGAAAATTAGTGTTCTCTTTAGTAGAAAACTAAGCTGGAGGAGAAGTTAAAACAGTAGTTTTTCCATCCACTGTACGAATGAGGAAATGGTGAGGAGCAGCATAACCAGAGAAGACATCAGGGTTTGTTCAATAGCTATGCTGTCTGAGAACAAAGCTGTCACAGGAGTTTTACAACTTCCCTGCACACGTTTTACCCTATTTTCATGCCCCTGTCACAGCTTGTGATCCTCTCAGTTGTGGCCAAACAATTGCCTCTGTGGCTATGCTTTACACCACAAAGAAATAATCCAGTTTAACTAAGAAGAAATGAGAGGTCATTTTTCTTACATAGATCATTTGCAGTGTGATTCTATGAACACATGTATCAGCACAGGAAGGGAACAGCAAACAGGCACAGGGGAAGGAATGAACAGCCACAACACAAATGGCAAGTTTAAAAAGCAACTATGCTGATAATTGATAACCTTGACATGCAGTGATATAGTTCAGTGTTTAATAGCACTGAACTACTTAGTGTTAATAGCACTGAAGTAGTGTTAATACCTAGTTCCAACTAACAGTAAAAACTACTGTCATTCTTTGACTGTTATACATAGAAAGAGTGTTTTTCTTAAATATGTATTGTTTATTTTTCTCCTTTTTTCACCCCCCTTCAGAAGTTTGAGAAGCATTTATCACTTTCTGACCGCATCTAGTGTTGAGTGGCAGTAGAGCAGACATACCTTGTGTAATGGTGGGAAGTTTTGCTGTGAGTTAGCAGATACAAAAAATAAAGCCAGGAAAATGACCACTTAAAATAGGAAAATCTCTCTAGTTTATGCCCATTAAAAAAGCAAAACAGTATTGTTGGATTATTCTTTGCTTTAAAAAGCTTACAGTATCTTAAAAGCCTATTAACAAAAACAAATTTGAATAGATACAAGATTAAAGACTTGTGGTATTTACTACTTCTGGCATCACACTGCAAGGAGGAGGAGAAAAAATGAAGTCAGGCCACCAGAAAAAGATCACTTGAAGTTTAAATCATGGAAATACAGGTCTATGAAGAGAAATGCTCAAATATGATCAACAGTCAAAGTTCATTCAACACGGAAAGCTCATGCTCATCTTAATAGCCTTTTTTCTTTAAATACAGCTCACTTGCAGGCACTCACTTCTCCTTGGTCAGGATCATAGAATCTCTGCAGCAACTGAACAGTAGTGCTTTTTCCACAGCCACTAGCACCAACTAAAGCAATCGTCTTCCCAGTTTGAACTTTCAAGTTTAGACCTTTGAGGATCTAGAAAAAAATATATATCTTAGTTTGACAAATTTGATTAGAAAAGAGTGTGTCAAGGTAACTGTAGAAATAATCAAGGCACAGTTTAAAGGCTGGGCATTATCAGTAAATTAAGTGTAGCTAGGAATGTTCTAGGGCACTGTTATGAAAAAGCCTGCATCTGTGCTTGTGAAGTGCACTAGTGTTTGAAACAGGATGGCTACTTGCAACCTGCCTTTTGGGAATGGTCCCTGGATTTTTTTTGGCTACCAAACCAAGCCTGGGAATTATTTGAGAAGGTTGATAACTGAAACAGGCCAAGTTCATGCCAAGAAACATTTTAAGAGTTCCCCTGCATAGACCACTACATTCCAGTGCCTGGGAAAATTCCCAGGCACACTCAAATCAACTAATATAGACACAGCCACAGTATTCTGAACTTGATAGTTCAGTTTCTCCAATTGGTGTGATCTGGTAGCAGGCTCAGGGTCTTATGTTCTCCTGCTATCCTGTTTTCCAGTGCTTAGACAATGGCATAACACAGTTATGAATCTTAAAGAAAAATATTTAGCACCTTTGAAATATTAATGCTGAGAAACAAGCTTGCTTTCTTTTATTTTTAGAATATAAATAGTTGTTTTGACAAGGTAACTGCTGGAAAGTCCTTACTGAATCCCAATCCCTATTGTTAACAGCCTCAGAAATCCAGGGAGTAGTTACAGATTAATGGTATCTTTGTTGCCATTTTCACATTTAGGAACATTTTACCTCAAAAGATGTCCATTTCATATATGAGTAATGCTGTGTAGTTGCCAAAATATTTGGCTGCTATGGGAACTCTTCTTGTTTATAGCAGGCTGATTTATAATTTTGCCTACACGTGTTTTTGCAATGAGAGATTAAAATAGTTGCAATATTGCTCTCCTCTCCCTGCATTACAAACAGTGAGGTTTGTATTTCAAGAAGCTGATATTCTGATGCCTACATTATCAAGATAGAGCTACATTCTGGATACCATAATTTCTCCAGGTGCAAATAGTCGCAGTCACCTAATAGTCTATTTCTAACTCTTATCAAGTAAGGTGTTGTCAAGATTAACACTGAATAACTAGACTCCTTAGATCTAGTTTAGTCTACACAGGGAAGAAAACACTGTTGCATCACAGAATCACAGAATCTTTTTGGTTGGAAGAGACCTTCAAGATCACCTAGTCCAACCTAAGACCTAACACTAACAATCCCTCCACTAGACTAGATCAATTGCGGATAACTTCCACACATCTTTGCTGGTTCTTTTTGGCCCTATTAAATAACTGATACTACTAGCAGGGAAAGCTGCTGACTCAATAGACTTGGGAAGGATGACAAAATATTTATTTCCCTCCCTTTTTGGCTTGCAGGCTCACAACACAGTTCATCTGCCTGGAGAGCATCTCTAGGAGGAAAGATTAACAGTCTGATGAAGAGTCTGCCCTGTCACCTCTGATTTCTGAGCCAAGAGTAAAATAACATGCATTGAACTGCCTTCAATTAGGCAGACAGCCCAGCTCTGGGCCTGCCCTTCAGCAGCTCAAGTGTCCTGGAAACAGATTTGATGCATGATGGGACAGACCCCAGATAACTGAAGTGAGAAGACCCATCTGAAGTAATATCCACAGTGATTTGAACTTCCCCATACCCACCCCTCAGTTGGCATGCCCAGCCTTTAATTGTTGACACTTGAAGTCTTTCTTTTTACCCATTTCTTTATCATCAAAAAGCAGTGGCAAATCACCGTCTTTCACCTTTGTGAATGTCTTCAAGACATTACAGACTGTTGAATATGGTAGAGATAAACCAACAATATACAACTGTATCACCACAGGACTAGGTCACCATGACAACATAACACTGCACAATAAGGTCACCGAGGAAGTTCAGCTGGCAGAGAATACGGACATCTGTTGATTGAACAGCAATTTTAACATTTGTCCAAAATAACATCTGATTTCCAAATGTATGTTCAGGATGGTAGGTTTGAATTCATTTGAAGGCACATTGTTATAAAGCCTAACTATCTCACAGGTCACCTTTCCTCACATCACAGAAACTCAGAACAACCAAGGGACTGAAAAGAGCAACCTCATGACTTAACTGTGTAAGGTCTAGAAGTTTTAGTGACAAATCTTGAGGGGAAAAACAAAACAAACCAAAAAACTGATTCGGTTTATCATAGATCTTGTTCACAGGAATTCCGACTAAGAGTAACACATATCCTTTCCTCAGCTTTGAGCAACAGAGAAGAATAGTGAGCAGGTAGCCAGTGGCAGTAGGTCTAGAGCTTTGCCTTTTGTCATTATGGATTTTTCCCCAGTAGTGCACAATCCCCCCAAGATAGGAATGCATTTTGCATTCAAGAACAACATCATCATCAACAAGATTAGAGAAAGAATCTTGGACACAGGCTTCAGAATTTCAGTACAGTAGGGGCATCTAAAACGAACACTTACTTTAACATCAGGTCTGGATGGGTAACTGAAATGGATGTTTCTGAATTCGATTTCTCCTATGAGCTTGTCTGGTTTGTTGCCTTCCTTAGAACTGCTATCTATAAGCCGTTTCTGGAAAGAGGTTTTATTATATTGCTTGTTACTACACTTTTGGAACTGCTATTTCAGCTGGATACGTTCTCTTTCTTGGAAAACGGTTTACACCACACCACACCATTGCAAAACTGCTACAGTTTACTTGCAGGATGCTGAATGCAGAGGAACTGAATTCTAGTTCTACAGATATAGCACATTTTCAAATAAAAAAAATAATCTGTAATTGAATAACTCAACTATACTATCTTGCAACCAAAACATGGCTCTCAGTTACGCATATACACCCACATCAAGATGAACGATGTAGCCATTTCTGTATGAACTTCCTAGCCCTACTTGTTTTAGTTAGTCTATACACACAGATATCCAATTGCTCCATAACGCAGCAAGAGTGAGATAATAACACTGTGTAGAAACCCTTTTTCACAGCAACATCAGCATGTAGCGTTACATTAATATACTTTTCAACAGCACTATTTAATCCCTTCTGCAACTCCCCACCCCCCCCCAAA
>VXAA01004147.1:1243106-1254022 GCA_013399115.1 Anseranas semipalmata | reverse complement strand
GGCTCGGGTTTCAGGTGAAGGTCGGTGCCGCAGCCCGGCAGGGGGCTGCCTCCAAAAGGGGCCCGCAGAGAGGTTTCGGGCAGTGGTCCCGGCACACGCACCGGCTCCTGCCCTCAGAGACAGCCCGTTTGCTCCGGCCCTCCAAACCCCATACAGAGAGCCAGCTGTCAGAGTGGACCCTTCCTGACTCCGTTCCCACCATTACTAAAGCTGGAAGAAGTTATCACAGGGACCGTTTCTGCAGGGCAGCTCCTTCCCCTATCGTCTGTTCTGACAGGCAGAGGTGATGGGGGTTGAAGTCACTTGTCCATGGTGTGTGGGGGGAACTCATGAAAACTAATGCACAAAAACATCACGTTTTGCTCATGTAATTCTCCCTCCTTCCCCACAATTTGTGTAGGGTTTTGGTTTGGCAAAAGTCAGACTGTTTCTTGCTTTGGGTTAACTTGGAAGTTGTCCCCCCCATTTCCCCCTTTGAAGAAAACATCTACACAAATCGGATTTTCCGCACAGCCCTAAAAACAGGGATTCTTCAGCTCCCTCACCTGCACATACCAAAATCTGTATCATTTGCTTCCAGTAATGCCTTTAGAGTTTACGAAGAATAAAAGCTAGCTGTTTTCCCATCCACTCAAATACCACTGTCCCAAAGCTGAGTCCCACTCAATTAAGTTAGTCAGTCAGATAGATGAATTTGTTTGAGTAACATGTTCAGAACTAAACCTAATTTAAGCTTCACTTTTCAGTCTGCCCAATGGGATCCAGATTACATTTTACATACTTGTAATGGGTTCCTGGAAGATCCTCAGAAGCAAAGGCATTATTAGCCTTCATTGCCTCCTGCCTATTGGGACCCTCTATGTTCACTTAGATTCAAAACTTACATGTGTCAAGCCCATTAATTTTAGTAGTTTATCATCACCCAAGTCATACTCCAGACAGACTTAAGCCTGCATTACACATCAACAGCTGCATTTTCTGTTCCAGAAAGCTTACAGAAAGCTTCAGCTTCTGCAGCCATGAAGAATCTGCATTTACAGACTCCAACAGGGAGGGTGGCAAGCTGAAACACCTCACTGCCCCAGCCCCAAGGTTCACAGTTGCATGCAGAATTTTCTTCAAAGACAACATTTTTTTTCCGTTTATTTATCTCAGAATGAGCAAGAACCATTTATCATCATGTCTACGTATTTGTTAAAATGGGTGATTAGCTGTTTGTTTTGGAAGAAATTACCACCACATTTAAAATAATTAAGTTTTAAGGACATCCCAGTTCGAAAGCAAATGCTTGATATGGATTTTATAGTAGGTGTGGGTCTGACGGAGCACATAGATATCAGAATAGAGGAATGGACATAGAATGAACCTCAAAACTATCTTGGGTTGATTTTCAGAGCTGCCACACCTCTTACTTGGAATCAGTAGCAGCTGGTGAAGGTTTGATGCCTCTGAAACACAGGCATTTTCATAGTAGTATAGAATATCCCAAGTTGGAAGGGACCCGAGGACCATTGAACCCAACTCCTGGCTCCACACACCCCAAAATCAGACCATGTGTCTGAGAGTGTTGCCCAAATGCTCCTTGAACTCCGGCAGGCTCCGGCAGTACCGTGACTACTGCCCTGGGGAGCCTGTTCCAGTGCCCGACCACCCTCTCGGTGAAGAACCTTTTCCTAACACCCAGCCTGACCCTCCCCTGTCACAGCTCCATGCCGTTCCCTCGGGTCCTGTCGCTGTCACCAGAGAGCAGAGCTCAGCGCCTGCCCCTCCGCTCCCCTCATGAGGAAGCTGCAGGCCGCCATGAGGCCTCCCCTCAGTCTGCTCTTCTCTGGGCTGAAGAAACCAAGGGACCTCAGCCACTCCTCATACATCTTGCTCTCCAGACCCTTCACCATCGTTGTAGCCCTCCTTTGGACTCTCTAATTTGTGTCCTTCTTAAATTGTGGCACCCAAAACTGCCCACAGTGTTTGAGGTAAGGCCACACCAGCACAGGGTAGGGTTCAGTTTTCAAAGCCTCATTAGCAGTCATTAACACACAGTAGCATTGAAATGACAATTTTCATTCAGATCCATTGCTCTATGCACTGCACACATGGTAAGAGAAAGCCTCAGATCTCCCCGGCTTAGAAAATACAGTCCAAAAAAGATGCGAAGATGAAGGCAAACATCTCATAGTGCAGTGAAGAGAATCACAGGGTGTTGAAAAGAAAGTTATTTCCTCCCCCACCTTATAGTTCTTCCTTTGGGAGTGGTGTTAAGCTCTGTACAGGTTAGTGAGCCTCTCCAAAGGCAGGAACCTCCAAACACAAACAAAACAAACACAAAACAAAAAACCCTACCAATGACAACAAACGAAATAAGGAATAGCTTCCTAAGAAAAAGATTCCTGATCCAGCCTACTGAGAAACATGGACACCCTCCTCACTGAAGTATAACCACAGTTAACTAGTTTATACTTCAATCAAAAATAAGCCAGCATAACCTGACTTTTTTTTGCAGAAGCAGGAGTTCTGCACTAAAACATGTATACATCAAGTAGAAGAGACTCCCATCTATAGAGAAAGGCACAGAAGTAACACAAGAAATAGTGGTTTGCAGTAGTGCCTCTGTAACTTTTTGGGGACCAGTAAATACCACTAAAATATCATATGTGATATGAAGAGGAAATATTATTTTCTGTTTTATCCAAAAATATTTTTTAACTTCAGAAAACACTCACTACATCTGAAAAATACACTTCTAATCAAAACAGAGAGCATGATTCTATGCATTTGGTTGATCTGTCCAGAAGCAGTTAGCAACAGGAAAAGAAAGAATAAACACAGTCAAGTAGCATTAATTAACACCTGCCATAACTGACTTAACTAGAAGAGATACCTACTTTGAAGAACTATTAATCAGAAGCACAGCATAATAGAAGAAGATTAAAAAAAAAAAAAGTTACCCCAAAATCCCCAAAAGCAGAGGCTGGAAGTGAGAACTCCTTTGTCTGGCAAAACAGCAGTACTAAAGAGAATGCAATGCATAGTATGTGAAAGTAGAAAACACCCAACTTTACTGGAACATCTCCTCAAAATAAGTCAAACACAAAGAAGGTGCATTGTATTTTCCAGGTGTTGTAGCCACTTACCTCTTTTCAACTTCTGCAACAGCCCAGAAGAACAACAGTAAGACAACCAGTCTGCACTCACAAGCTGCATATGAGGAGTCATGGGTGGTATTTGACTCATTACCTTAATTGTAGCTGATCTCCTTACCAGCTGGGTCATAATTAGCAGGATGGAGCTATGAAAGGCTTTATCTTTCCTTACTGCTATTTGGTATTAGTTGCTTTGTGACTCTTGCATCTTTGTTATGCTTGAGGTTCAGCCAGAAAAGACTTGTCATTATCAATTAAAAAAAAAAAAAAGGAAAAAAAATTCTGTTTTCATGCTTATTTTTCAGAAATATGACTAAACTGGAACATTGATGATGCAGGTATCTTAGGCTTTGTGGGTTAGTCACAATCAACTCCCACATTTCTACAGCAGTACAGAGGCACACTAATTGTACTCAAGCTCAACAGTAATATTATTAATAACCAGTAGTAGTAGCTATAGTCATGTCACTACTTGCAGCCTCACTCTGAAATAGGATCATATTTTGGCGAGCATATAAGGAATAGCTCATCATCCTAAATTCTTCACTAAATTCACTGGGTAAGAGGTTTTTTATGTTGGCTGTTTGGGTTATGAATATGGAACTTAAGAGTATATCCTACATTGTTAACTTTTGTCAATGTGTATGTGAAAATTAATATAAAGAATCTGCCTAATCTTAATTAATTTTCTGCAGGGTGAAGGTATCATTTTCTCTGTCGCTGACTGATTCAGGTTGGGCTGTACAAACCTGCAGTACCAATTACCCATAGAAATGAAAAGGACTCTGTTGTGGAGCAGCTGTGGGCTTCTGTGTCTTTCAGAGGATATCCCTTTTCCCCCATTCTCTGTCACTGTAGTCCATACTAAACCTAACTGGGGCATAACAAAACAGAAAGCCCACAGTTTAAGAATACCAGCTTGGGCAATGAGTGTGGTAAACTCTGTTGAAAAGGTAAGCTTAATCATACCATTTTTTAAGCTAGCTAACTCTGGTTATAAATACAAAAGGAAAATCTTACCTCTTGACAAGCACTTTGATTACTTCAGGCTTTTTGTATTGCCATGAAACATTCTGTAATGCCTAAATGTATGAGGCAGTACTACAGCTGCATTGCTACCAAGTTGCTCCTTAGTACTAAAACAAAAAGTTTGGGGATATTCATCACATTTGAAAACTAAAAGTGAAGAAGTTTTCTACTTTCATTATAGGGAGCAGCTAACTAAAATGCTGCAATTGTCAAAACCAAGTCATATGTATACTACTGCAGTATTTGCAACTGCAAAGCTGTCAGGGATTTGATGCAATGTATGGAGGAACATAGAAATTCTGGGTACAGGTGAGTGTTGGGGAAAGAAAAAATCAGGTAAAGTAGAGGTAAGAAATAGGTCACTACACTTCTTGAACTTTCTGAAAAAGACTGAGCTATGTTGTCCAAAAGTGATAATGCTGTGACAAAGGAATCCAATTTTTTTGTGGTGTTTCGAAAACCGCGAAGTGGGAACATATCTGATTCTTTTAGCTAAATAGAGCTATGTCAAAGATATCTCTTTAATCACATTTTTTCTTTTTGAACCAGACAACTTGCAAGAATGTGAACAAGGAAGAAAATTTAGATGAAAGTGATGGTGAAATAATAAATTTCATGGTTCTTTAGAAAAGCAGAGGAATGAACAGAATAAAGAAAATAAATTGGAGTATAGGAAGATTATTGTTATTCATGGAAAGGCAGTATAAGGGCAAAGGGGATAAAAAGAGTTGGCAGTTAATAAAAACTTGTTATGGACTTAAAACACAAGTAAGAGGCCATTCTTTCAAGCAGAATCAAAGAATACTATCTCAATTAAAAAATAGTCTATCTAATAAGTAGTCTACTAATAAGTAGAGGTTGGGAATGACTTTGTAGGCAGTTTTTCTGCAGAACAGCATTTAGGAGATATACTGGATGAAAACTAAACAGAAGCCAACAATTGCTGTGAAAACAGAAAAAAATCTCAGAAGCGCAAAAGAGTCATATGTGAACCACACGGAGTAATGTTTGCTCTGCTTAGCACTGTTAAGTCCTCAGATGGAGTTCTGTGTCTAATTTCAGTTATTTCAAAAAAATGTGGTTGAAAGGAATTACGGAAGAAAGCAAAATTAAAGGGGTGTGAAAGACATGACCTATGAGGAAAGACAGGTGGAACTGGGTTTGGTGTAGTGGAAAACATGCAATTACTTTAAAAGAGAGAGAGAGAGAGAGACTATTGCAAAAGCAATTTAATATGTTGTCTTCCATATCTACTGTGGTACTAATTTACAGTAAGAAAGTCAAAAGGCAGATACTAGGAAAATGTCATTAAGTCTATGGATAGTTAAGCACTAGGCCAGATTACTGAGGGAGCTGGTAGAGTCTAGATTGTTGATTTTTTTTCAGCTCAAGTCAAGCAATTATCTACAAGGAAACGTTTGATATAGATGATTTTGCCTTGAGGCTTGGGGAAAGATTAGATTGTCTTCTGAGATCCTCATCAGCTCTATTTTCTCTATCGTGCTGATAAGCATAATGAAGGGCAAAATGGAACAAAGCTGGTACATCTTGTAGTTTGGTGAAGGACAGGAGGTTTGTTATAAACAGTCTGTGGAACAGCTGGCAACAGTCTTGGAAAAGGTTTCTGCTGGTGAGAGATGGGAAATTGGACAAATGTCAGAGCACTTAGAAAAAGTGATAGTGTCCTCAGAAGACATGTGGGCCACTGGTAACTTTCAAGGACAGAGTCATAACATCCTTCTCTGCAGCTTCTTCTAGGCTACATCCTGCTGGTGCCATCTCAAGCACTGGACTTAGCTTCCTAGTCCATACCCTGGGGTGGGTCATCGACATGGCATGCATATTAGTTAACTTCCAGGCTTCTTTTTGGAGTGAACCAATTCATTTTCAGATGAAGGTGGGATTTGGTTTTGAGAATAGTTTATTCCTGAATGTGCTCCCAAAAACAAATTTATATAGGACAATTTTATTTTTATTTTTATTTTTTTCCATCTTCTGCGGTCCTTGGATGTGGTCTTTGTTCCCTCATTTCTGCACACCGTCATGCCATATCCTGGAACATGCAATACATATCCTTCATTTTGGACTCTGAAAATATCTCTCTGTGTTTTTGCTTTCTGTGTAACATCACTGTGACACAGGTCAGCACTTGTGCACAGCACTGTGCTCTGTTAAAACACAAAAAGTAATTAATATGTCTTAGGTGCACCACACGAGTCACAGAGGAAAATCAGATGGTGGTAGACCATAGAAATGTGGCCTGTCCACTCCAGAGGGGTTATTTCTGAGCAAAGAGGATAAAAGCTGTTGAAATCTGAGACTTGAGGGCCATGGACCTCTCCAGGAGTTGGATACTTTTATCAGTGTAGACGTAACTACTGAAATGGTTTGTTCACTGGCGGGATTTCATAGTGTTTTCCTAACATAACCCCGGGTGAATGAAGCCATGTGGTTAGAAACCACATATCCTGTTTCTGAAAGGTCTTTTTCAAGGAATTGGTTCTATCTCACATCAGAAAGTTAGGTAATGTTGAATTATCAACAGTTCACATATAAAAATGTGAAGGAAATATCAGATGCCTTTAGTGCAAGTTTAGCACTAGCCAAGCCCCTTATTTTGACCTGAACAACATTTTGAATGTGCTGTGCAGTCCTGGCCAGGGTGCAGGCAACACAGAGAATTTCAGCTCATTTATTATTTAGTCCCAGACTCTCAGAGGGAGTTATCAAATGACAATTACTTTTCTTTAAATACTTGTATTTCTCAACACAAATCTTGTCAAATCTTGAGAGCAAGGGCCTCTCTCTTTTGCTCTAGTCTCTCCCCCTTTAACTATTTACAGTTTTGTAGATTGTGTGTATTTATATACATAAATATATAAAAATAACATGACTGAATCAAGCAGGTGTTATTCATACATGTAAAACATGTTTACGTCTGAATGATGTTCCGATGAAATGCTCACATGCTCTCAATGGTCCGTGACTACGGTCCCTTTCATCTAAACCTGTGTAAACCTGTTACGCTTTGATGGGTGAGAAACTGTCTGGGTGGCCGGGCCCAGAGAGTTGTGGTGAATGGAGTTAAATCCTGTTGGAGGCCGGTCACGAGTGGTGTCCCCCAGGGCTCAGTATTAGGGCCAGTTCTCTTCAATATCTTTATCAATGATCTGGATGCGGGGATCGAGTGCACCCTCAGCAAGTTTGCAGACGACACCAAGCTGGGTGCATGTGTTGATCTGCTCGAGGGTAGGAAGGCTCTGCAGGAAAATCTGGATAGGCTGGAGTGATGGGCCCAGGCCAACTGTATGAAGCTCAACAAGGCCAAGTGCCGGGTCCTGCACTTGGGGCACAACAACCCCAAGCAGCGCTACAGGCTGGGGGATGAGTGGCTGGAAAGCTGCCTGGCAGAGAAGGACCTGGGAGTATTGGTGGATAGCCGGCTGAATATGAGCCAGCAGTGTGCTCAGGTGGCCNGTCTGGAGAACAAGTCCTACAAGGTACGGCTGAGGGAGCTGGAGTTGTTTAGTCTGGAGAAGAGGAGGCTCAGGGGCGACCTGGTCGCTCTCTACAGGTACCTTAAAGGAGGCTGTAGCGAGGTGGGGATTGCTCTCTTCTCCTATGTGTCAAGTGATAGGACGAGGGGAAATGGGCTGAAGTTGTGCCAGGGGAGGTTTAGGTTGGATATTAGGAAAAATTTCTTCACTGAAAGGGTTGTGATCCATTGGAACAGGCTGCCCAGGGAAGTGATCGAGTCACCATCCCTGGAGGTATTTAAAAGACGTTTGGATGCAGAGCTTGGAGACATGGTCTAGTGGAGGGATTGTTAGTGTTAGGTCTTAGGTTGGACTAGGTGATCTTGAAGGTCTCTTCCAACCAAAAGATTCTGTGATTCTGTGAAAAGTTCCTGATCACTGAGGTTATTCCCATGCACCTCATGACTCTTATGAGCACATCACCGAATGTTTCCTTTGCTAGAACAGAACACAGTGAAAATGGAAATCTGATTTCAAATCGCCTGTGCAGCTGATATCACTGCTTCCTTCACTCCAAGAACAGATTTTTTCCTTTGTTTAGAAATTCCCAATCCTTTTTCCATGCCTTGGGTGTCCTAGCTATCCCTGACATTATACCTCATGATCACCTCCAAGTTAAACTGTCCCTGAGGGCATGAAGAGGGAAGGACATCCTAGGATTAATGAGGAATTATCCTGAAATAGGGGAGATAGAGCAAATTACTGAAAGTAGCTGCTTTGTGCTATGGTGCACAAAGTAGTATGGATCAGAAGAAATTATCCTGGTTGTGAATCTGGCTGAAGTCTCTTAGGTTAGAGAAGTTGCTTCTGCTCATAAAGTTGCATTATGTGATCACAGTAGTGTTTTCCCTCTGGGTAGCTGGATTTTTCTGTGGCAGCCCATTCACATGTACTTGGCCTTATTCTTTTCTGAAGAAATACGTTTTGGCACTTCAGGCAGCAGTGGTAGGATTTCTGCCAATCCGCTGTTTGTGCTTTTCAGACTGCTGTGTTCATGGAGGTTAATCCTGATGCTGGATTCCATGGGACCAAATTCTGGTTGGGATGGAACAAAACTGACTGCCAGGGCTGAGGGGAGGATTGAAGTATTACATTTGTCTGGCACGCAGATAGCTTGTGGTGAGAGGCAGATCAAGAATGCTGTGTCCCAGAGCAGAGTTATTCAATATCCAGTGCTTAAAAGGAAGACAAAGTCATATTCTAAATATCCATCCCTTTTTAGTACCATGTAGTAGGCTCTTAATTAGCACTACAGTCTCCTTTTTCTGCTTCTTCCTCCTTTCATTTGAGAAGTAACAGTATTCACTGACCTTTGTTGCTGATGTTTTCTGCATACTCTGCAGATTGGGATCTAACACTACCTCCTTTTCTCATATGTTCATGATCCAGTTCTTCAGCTGAGATGTGAGCAGAGTTTAGGAACAAGTTTTGTCCAGTGTAGTCTTAAATGTATCAGTAACAATTTACCATCACCGTAGTGAAAGAAACCCTTCACATGGACCGGGGATTGCTCAGGCAACTCAGGGGGCTAGTGAGATACAGATCCTGTTTTTTTGTCCTGTTGCTGTAAACTCTAGATCAGGACTGTCTGCACAGTTTTCATGCAGTGTGGAACTTGTAGCTCTAAATGTGTTTGCAATATTAAATGGGTTATGTAACTTCGCATTTTTGTATGGATCACTGCACAGCCATGCTTAGGCTTTCACAAAACTTTCCTTCTGTTATACTGTTTTCTAAACAGATAACAAGAACTCTAATGAACTTCTAGTTGGACTTAAATTAACATATGCATCATAGAGGTCTAATGAAGGATATTTCCTTTCAAAGAGGAGTGAGTACTCCTCTAGGAGTACTAGAGGTATGCACAAGAATATACCTGAATAGCTCTCAAAGATTCAGGAAAAAAATGGGCTTTTCTACTGAGCAACAGCCTGCTAAAAAAGATTAGACTATAAGACACTAGCCTTCGAAATATGTTGATCTTCCCTTATGAGCTTGTGATTATGAGAGAAAGGGTGGGAACACTGAAAAATGACAATAAGTGGTGCCATATTTTTTAAAATTCTTATTTATTCTTTACAAAAGGGTGCCAAATTATCTGGACTGTATGACCAAAATCTATTTTAAGCTTCTGAATGGTCTCATAATTGTCTAATGAATGACTTACACAGGAATGAATCTAGATAGCACATCGGTTACTTAACTGGCCCACAATAAACTTGTGTTCAGAGAAGCAACACTCTGTTTTCAGGGATCTTTAGCTGCATTGCAGAATGACAGTAAAATAGAGCTTCTAAGAATAACAATTTGGCATCAGTTACAACGAAAATAAACTCAAAGAAAAAGAAGCAATTCAGTTTTAAAAGTATTGTTACTCAAATTTTATTTTGATTTATTAATGGATACAAATTTATTTAGGTTAACGAAAAAGGAAAAAAAAAAAGATATTTTTCCTCCTCGTTATCCTTATTACACTCTATGTCATCCACTAGGACCTAGTTGTACTCTTCTGATGAACTGATACTTATGGAAATAATTAGAAGATCCCAGCTGCACTACTCATTACTAGACATCCTTGAAGTCGATATGCACTGTTTCCCTTTTGATGTCATTCAAAAAAAGCTTTTAATGAATTACAAGTAAATTCATACCATATGTCCAAGAAAGCAAACAGAAGAAGAGCTTTCAGACAGTATTACTGTATTGGGATTTTTCAAAAACTTTGTTTATATTGGATGCTACCCTATACCCAATAAGAAGACACAGTCTGAACATTTATCATTTACTTTACACCTCAAACCCATTTTTATTGTAATGCTGTGGAACAGCAACATTCTGCAACATTCCCCTACCTATAAACCTGGTGAAAAATGAATATAGGCTCAGAACCCAGTTGTTTCCACTGAGAGCTGGGAGATTTATTTGTTTTTTAATCAAGCTATTATTGTCTCTCTTCCAGCCCCAGATTCCAGCGTAAGCTTATGATAGCTTTCACCAGAATCCAACAGAGAATCCCTCCCTCCCCAAAAGTACATAAAAGTCCTGCCATGGAACAGGACAAAGGCAAGTTTCACTGAAGTGCTAAAAAGGATAGAGAGGAAGGGAGAGAAGCCCTTCTCTGCTGTCAGAAGTCAAAGCACTCTGACACAGTGGAACACACAACATCTAAATTCCTGCTCTACTGGATGTAGGTCTGGGTCTGAGCGCCACC
>VXAA01004147.1:1163677-1243097 GCA_013399115.1 Anseranas semipalmata | reverse complement strand
GGAGAAGCGTGTCCTAGTGCCAGGACACAGGTCCCCTTGCAGCAGGAGGGAGGAGACAAGGTCTTGCTGGTGGGATGCCCAATAGCTGGCAGGGTACTTTGAGTCCTGCTTTTGGTTCAATTAATGCCGAGTTATGTGCACAGCATGAAGTGGTTTTACAGGCGAGATTAGACACCTGCCGATTAGCAAATCCTCCTTGTTAGTGGAAGGGTGTTAAAAGTCTCTTTGGCAAATTATGGGACAGCACTTGGCTCTTCTACAGCCTCCATTGGGAATGGGATTCAGCTGGCAGACTCAGATACTAACTTTTATGTGACTACGTGTCAATGCTTGCATATCAGCTGTGTGTCCAAATTCCCACTGCAGACAAAAGAAGTTCAGTCAATACTGTAGATATCTACTTTAGGGTGAGCTGACCAGATTTCTGTAATCTGGATATCTCACTTACTACATAGACGACATCGTCATTGGAAGCAATATGAGCTGGACATCTTCTTTACATGCAGATATCTAAAATGATGCGTCTGAATATGGGAACTGTATCCCACCTTGAATGTAAGGGGTACATTATGGCTTTTTAGCAAATGTCAACCCACTTTTTTCCTAGGTGAAAGCCTGTAAAGAAGATGCTTCAGGACAATCAAACCTTTCAGTAAGCATGTTCTTTGTTTAAATAAAACAGATCCAGAATCCATTCAACTCTATCACCCTCTTGAAAGGAGGCACTTGAGGAATCTTAGTTGACATTTCTGTGGAGACCAAAAAATTAGGATGACTTCAAGATAACTGCTTCTTGCTGTCTGAGACTTAGTACGTAAGGCTCAAAGATTCAAAAAAGAGCATCCAACATGGTTAAACCTTGCATTGTGAAAACCTGTGTATGCAGTTGTTTCCTTCTGATTGCTTTCATTTCACTGCCAACATGTGTTTTGAAAATATAAGAGTTTACAGTAAACAATAATGCTGAAGAAGAGGGTTGACTGGTAAATACTATATACTTGCATTTAGTGATTTGAGTATTTACAAGCAGAAAACTCATGTTCTTTGTTGTGTCAATGGTCACACACATTAAAATAGTTCAGCTAAAACACATGTTTTTTAAACCATATATATTAACTTCTCCTGCTTTGCTGGTCTATTTTATATGTGTTTAAAGCCAGGAATGTTACTGTGGTGGATAAAATTCTGCTTTTACTGCAGTCTTCATTAAAATGTCTTCATCGGAGAAGAAAGACTAAAGTATCATGGGCAGGACTTAACCTACTAATTAAGGCTCATTTAATGCAAGAAAATAAAAATAATAAAAATTATTTACTCCAATATTACATAATGCTACCTCATTAACTAGCAAGAAAGTGTTACAAGATGAGTAGAGAGTCAAGGAGAGACATATATCTTGCTTTCCTTTGCTTTATTTCTAAGTGTCACAATGATGGTGGAAAGGATATGTTATATTTTTAAAATTATATATAAATGAATAATAGGAAGGAAAACCATGAATTATTTCTGAAATACTGATGTTATTATTGCTTCACTGTTTCTGTGGTGTTGGATAGAGCTGAGGTTATTTACTGGTGGCTGTTATCTCTGTGAAGAAGGAATCTCTTCCCATGGACTTCAGTCACCTGACATTAAATATTGCAGTCAGGGGAGATTTCAAAATGTATCTAAAATTGTTTTGTGGGCAAATTAATTTTTTAGATAGCTACAAAAAGGCAATGGTTTTTCATATATAATTTTATTAAATAATATTCTCAAAAGGGCTAGAATATTTTTATCCTCTTCAAAGTATTACGCTCCAAAAGCTTTCTTAAAATATTAACAAATGAAGGCTCAAAGTAGCTTCCTTAATATATCATTTGCAGTTTTAAGTACAGAGGAGACATGAACATGAAATTAAAGAGGGTTTCGCATTGCCATCAGCTCCTCTTATTTGCATATCTTGAATTAAACCAGACTGAAGTTCTTTCACCAGAAGCCAGAGGATTTATGAGAGGCAAATCAGACACCAAAGTGGTTGTTTAAACCTTCACTCAAGGAAGTGAATGTTGGGAATTAAACGGATATTCCACACAAAATCTTCCTTACATTATGTCCCTTATTGCTGTAATTATGTCACTCCTCTGGGCTTATAACAATAGGAACTTTGCTATGAATCTTTAGACTTGTATTCTGCCTTTTGAAAATAATTGTTAGAGATGAGATGATCTAGAAAGTTAGGATTCATTTGCTTTTTTTAACTCTTGTCACTAACATGAATGATCTTGGACAAATCATTTGTTCCTCTCCATTTATAAAAAAAAAAAAAAAAAGTACTTTATTGGAATTATTAAACAGTTATCTATTTATGAAATGAAATTTATGAAATACCCTTTTCCTGATCCATAGAAGTGCTGTGAGAATACGAAGAAAGGGTGAAATGCCCAAGTTCCTCAGACAGGAAAGTTAGATGTGTACCTGATATTAAATAGGTCATCAGGGTTCTAAGCACAATCACTTTAAAGACTAGAAAGCTGTATGCAGGAAATGCAAAACAAACCAACTAACCAACCAAATAAAATACATGCAAATCTAGTAAAAAAAGAAAATCCAATAAAGTTTTCTTCTCTTCTGAGAGGGCAAATGTGTGG
Source organism: Anseranas semipalmata (assembly GCA_013399115.1). Classification (NCBI taxonomy): domain Eukaryota; kingdom Metazoa; phylum Chordata; class Aves; order Anseriformes; family Anseranatidae; genus Anseranas; species Anseranas semipalmata. The sequence continues at coordinate 1,240,467 of VXAA01004147.1, read as the reverse complement.
GTGAAAGGTCTGAAATAAAATTTTTTTATTGAGAATGGCAGTTGACCAGAAGACATAATCCAGCTTTTCTGTGGTGTTAGCAGACATGTTGAAGCCAGAGTTAACTTTCCCATTAAGCAGAAATTCATATGAGTTGCACTTGCTCAGATCTTGCTGATGTTACAGTGTAAGAAAGGAGCTGCTGGCCTCTCCCAAGAAAGCATGGAACAGTGAACGGGCAGGCCAGGAAAACCCCAGGAAATCTAGAGGACTACAGTAGGGCATGCTTTCTGTTAAAGTCTTGTAAGTCCTTGTGTATTCTGTAGACTGTGGAAGAGTGACTATTGCATTTTATGGAAAAGTCACTTTCCATCTTTCCTGTGCTCTCTTGTATATTGAACTATTTATTTAAAAGAAAGGGGAAAGATCACAAAGGTGTTTCTACCTTAGTAATAGCAATGCCACAATAGTGAAACAGTAAGGATACACCAGTGCAAACACTGTAAGAAAAAACTGAACAAGTTGGTGAATTATCAGTATGCAAGGACACGCTCAAGTAAGAGCACACTCAGCCTGACTTTGTAGCAGCCAGAATTTGCAGTCTGGGCTCTAGCTGAAACCTGATAACAATGTGAAGGGTAATATAATTAAAAAACTGAAACACTGCACTGAGGTCATTCCCGTTTACCTCCCACTGTAAAAGACCTGCCGTTCTGTTGCCTGCTACTTAGCAATAAAAAATCCCATAGAAAGGCACTGTGGCAACCAGAAGACCTCCTACTCCAATTCCTGGGACTATTCCCTCTCCCCAGTGTCCTTCTCAGCCTCAGGTAACGCCTCCTTTCTGCCACCACTGGCCTCTCCATATTCCTGGGGCAGTTCCGGGCCAGGCTGAGCTGTGCTTGTCCCTGCTTTGTGCCTCCCAAAGGTCACTGAGGACAGATGCCCGTACGGCTGCTCTGTGTGCTGCCAGTGGAGGAGAGGCTGCCAGAGGCCAAATCTTTGCTGTGTAAGAACTTGCAGAACAAACAGAAATATCCCTGGGTATCAAAGGAAAACCCAGACATTTCCCTCCCTTCACTGATCACGCTTGGTGTTCACCCGCTGCCCCCTCACAGCAGGAACAATTTTCTTCTTGGAGCTGCTGTTACTTAGCACTCCAAAATTAGTAATATCTCACATTTTGATAATGACTTTGTCAGGAAACTGAGTAACAGTATCTGAGTAGACGATCAATTAAGTCAATCATAGTAAGCAAACCTAGCCAAGATGTAGTGAGCCCTAGCATTGAGCTCCAGCTACAACACCAGACATTAAAATCTGGGAAGTTATGGTAAAACTGCCATTTGAAATAGACAAGCAAAATTTTGGGATGTCCCACACACCACAGGGCCCTCGAAGGTTATGGGCTAATGTGGGATATGCAAATAAGGCATATTTGGTAACTGGTTTGACCAATTTTTAGTCTGAACTAGCTACTAAATCTCATCTATATTTAATGTGTTAGATGTTATCAGAATCAAATTACACTTAAAACTTTTGATAACAAACTACTATAGCAATAGATTGGAAGTTTATGCAGTAGCTGACATAACTGGATAAAACCAGCAACAGAAAGAGGGATAAAATGCCTTCCTCCACTAAAGGGGCCATAAATAGGCAGGAGGAGTCCTACTGACTTGTTAGAGGAGTCAGAAAACAAGACGCAGTTCTTGTCTCTTCTTATAATTAAGAATTCATAATTATTACATAAGATGTGGTACCTCACACCTACATTCAGCTCCTTTTATCTCTCCTGTAAACTGAGTTTGTACACATAGAGGAGGAACTTCCCATGAGTCAGAGAGAAAAGTTTAAGTCAGATTTCTTAACCGTCTTATCTGTTTTATATCTCCCTTGCAAAATGCACTATCTCTGCTTATCAGAGGGTGGTTTATGTTTAACATTTTCAAGATGTAAAAAGGTTATGAACCAGGAACCTGCCCCTGACATTCATATAACATGACAGAAACAGGAAGGTGTGGAGGAGTTAATTTCATCTTACCTTTCATTACAGAAAAGATACCTTTTGCCGTGCATGTTGTACAGTAATGAACAGTCATAGCAAGGTATCGTGATGAGTAGTGCACTTCCCTTTCTCATGTTAACTCATTAATCCAAACAAACATAATTGGCATAGAAGCTAGTCAAGCTTCTGTGCAGAAGGTGAAAGAGTCACCCTGCTGCACAAGACCAATATCTTTACTGGATAAAGCTCAGCAGATCTTGTTTTTTACAAGGTTGATGTATACTAACAGGCAGAAAACTCGAGGAACAGTCTTCACACAGCATTGTATTATGCTGTATTGTAAGTCAGCTGTTTATCTTGTGTGCCACGGGGAACTACACTGCAACTTTGTAAGCAGAACAGGGTCTATAACATCACAAAATGTCTTAAAAGAATTTGTTATGACAAAAGGATGTCATAAATTGAGAGGTGTAAGTTTGTCTGTCCCAGTTATTTTCTTTCTAAAAGCACTCTTCTAAATTTGTGCTCATCTTAGGCCACAGTTTTAGCTGACACAGGCACACTCTTGTCCAGGAATAAGCACAGGGAGGTGCTTTGGGAGTTGGGGAAATCAACATTTCAATTTCAAATTTTGGAAAGTTGTCTACTTTCTTGATAATTTTTTTTTTTAAAAAAAAAGATATCCAAAGATAACTCTGAAAAATGATGGTTTTCTTCTTATCAAAATTATACTGCTTTCAAGGGCTTTTCAAGGAGGTCATACATAAAATCAGTAAGTTGCCATACATTTCATACCAAAAATTATGTTTTCCATAGAATCTGGATCATTTTCAGCCTTAGTGATAGTGTATGAATGTTTGTTGGGTAGAAATGTAATTAAAATGATAATTTACTCTCTGATTAATTGACCTGCCACAAAAGTTAACTTTGTCAGATATTTTAATATCTATAAGGATAAGGATTATTATTAACTTCTTCATGAACAAATATTTTATATATTCCTATTTGCCTGTGCAGAAGAAATGGGAGTCTGAAATGGGTAATAAAGATGAGTTTTCTATCATTTCCTCCAGCACCTGGGAGACCAAGGCCAGGAAAGTTGCAATTGTTCTGCATTGGCCTAGAAGTGATCCACAAAGCTGTCTTCCACTCCTTAGAAAAGTATCAATTCCCAGTTGTTCTTCTGACCTATACCAGATTCCAGCCAAATTTGACATCTGCTTTATAACACTTGAAACATTTTTCCTATCAGTGTGGCATTTCTGTTGGAGTTTTCCAAAAGACATTAACATTCCTTTCTCAAATTATCCCAGTGGCTAATCTCCTTGTAATTTCCAATGTCTGTGTTGGCAGGTTCTTACCTGTAAGACACTAATTTTGACCTTACTGTCAAAACAACTCTAAAATGACATGGTTGATAGACAGAGGGTTTCTGAAATGCATGTCGCTTCTTGAAAAAGCAGATATCAACAAAGGTAGATTTATTGTTTTCACCTCATAAAACACAATGACATCTTTCTAAAGTTCATGGCTTTTCTTGATTGGACCAGTGATTTCTTATGTGAAGAAGAAGTTCCAGAGCACATCTCATCCCTTAATGCATTTGCTAAGACACTATGTGGAGAAATACAAGTCAAACTGGAGCAGGTGCAGATTTGCGCAAATATTGTGAAACAGTAACTGGGCAAGCAAAGGTGATCAGTATGAGGTTTTGTTGGAAGGAAAAATCGATTGTGAAGTGAAAACATTCTCCAGGATTATTTTAGCTTTATGGAGGCAGCTGTTCCCCAAAACTACTGTCCTTACCTAAATGTGGCTGGATTGCAAGTTGACTTTATGTCATGCATAGTCTGGGTGAATGTTTCCCTGCTGGTCAGAAACTTGCTGTTGCTTCAAGATCCTTTTCCAGGTGGATCTTTAAGATCCAAAGAAAAATCCTTATGGATGAGTGTGGCTTTAGCTATAACTTTTAACTGTACTTATTGGAGGTACTCTGACAGCTCTAAATACCAGTGTTACTTAGAAATTACCAAACATCTACTAAGTCCAGCTTAGTGGACAAATGGAGGTGACCTTGATGTGTAAGTGAAACAGAATGGTCAGTCTTTTAAAATAAGCTTGAAACTAATGAATTTGACTTTACATAGAAAAGGACTATGTCTTTTTCTCTCCCACACAAGTAGTTTGCCTAATTTTTGTCCATAAGCTATTATCAGTAATTGGCATTAGTGTATTTATCAGTTTCAGTATATCAACCAAAAATAATAAAATATTCATTTACCCTTGGGAAAACAAAGCAGAACCTTTCATATAAAGCATTAAAACATAGTTTGCTCCATTTACTGTGTGCAGTTCCTGTCTCGTGGAACATTTATTTCTTAGGCTTTCATGCACTGCTCAGCAGGTTAATCACATGAGACCTCACTGGCACTGCAAAAAATCATAGACCTTTCTAATTTTGTATTTATTGTATGTTTAATATCCGAAAGAAGATAAAAACATGGAAAATAGACTACGCAGTGTAAGTCACATGAAGGGGAGATGGCCAATTCAGAGAACTTGCAGACACGCTGCACGCTTTCAGGAAACTAATAAAAAACTTACGTAACCACAGGAAAAAAAAAAATCAAAACCAATGATCCAGAAATGTTAAAGCAGATAGTGCTTTTCCTGAAAGTTAACTATTTACTGCTGTTGCCTTCACTAAAATGCTGATTTTTTTTTTTTTTTCTGATGCATCATTCAAATATCAGATAATGGAACTGGCTGACATAAAAGAATGTATTTGGGTTTGTCCCAGACTCAGTATCCAGCATTTTTGGAGGTTTGTTCAAGTTGGCTCTCTTCTTAGCAAAGTTTATTTTTCATATCTGCTTATCTCAAAATTGAAGGACCCAGCTGGGACTGCAAGTAGAAAAGCCAAAATGCTGTCAGAAAAATTATGCTCATAGTATTTCAAAATCAGGGAGCACAGCTAAATCTCTAAAGGGAGATTGCTTTGGAAAAGTATAGCCTCCATTTCTAACCTGAAGATACCCAGTCAGAAGTGTTTTCCAACTTGCCCCACAGTTCGCAATACAATTTCATGACTATATTATTTAGGATGGATTTTTCTTTATTCTAACAACACTGAAGGGGAACAGAAAAATATAAAATATTCTTAAAAAATAAGAGGCCTTCCTTTCTTATTTAGATGATCCAAGCCATTATAGTCCCTGTTGGTCTCCTACTTAAGAGGAAGAGAAAGCCAGCCCTGCAAAGGTCCTCGGGAAGAACCTAGCTAAAAGTGCCTGGGTATCTCACTCTAGCAATCCTGCCACAGAAGTTGCATCTGAAGAGACAACTGCATCCAAATTACCACATAAAACCTTTTTGAATTACATCAAAGTAACAAAGTCAATGGCATAGTACATTTTAGCCAAATACCAGTGTCTTCTGTGTTACTGTAGAAAAATGTTGAGCCTACTTGCACCTGCACAGTGGTCCAGCTGACAGTAATAGGGGTATTAAAGGATACTGTGCACTATATGATTAATGAAAGATGCTGACCTTATTAATACTGTGGAAAATATTTTGTTAGGCAATGACCATTTATGAAAAATTTGCATGTACTTTGTCATATCTGGACTGATGCTTCTGTAAATAATTTTTTTTTTTTTTTAGGGGAAACCACATAATCCAACAAACATGTAGGGAGCTAGTACCATGACTAGGTGGGCATTACAGCTGAAGGGGAGAGGAGAGGAGCACAGCCATCATGCAAAGAGGAGAGCTACATAGTTTCAAGGATGGTGGCAGAAGGTCAGTGAGGGAGCTGTGTTGGGGCAGCCTTTTGATAAGAGTAGTCTTGTCAAGTTATGCATTTCTTTTTGCAGACAGAGGATGCTTGGGATGCTTTACTTTGGTTTGTGTAGCTTGAGACATTCCAAATACACACTTCATAAATTTTTCATTACATTTTTGAAAGCTCATTAAATTGACCCCCAAAAAATTACAAAATCCTGTGATCTGATGGTTTTCATAGCTTGCTCAGCTTGAGATAATATTTAGTCCATGCTATCTGATCTGATACAGAACTTAACAAGGAAACAAAAGTACAGGCTGCTTTTAATTAGTCATTAAAATATAGATGAATTTAAAGAAAGAAGCTATCCTTTGATCAAATCAGTTTGTCTAGTACATACGGAAAGGGTTCTGAGTGATCCCCAGAAATACAGGGGGAAAATAACATTTGCCGTAAAAGAAGGCCTATCTTTTCACGTTAAGTTAAGAACTCAAGAAGTACAGACTACATATTATGTAAAAAACGTAGAATTAACTAGTTTATCACATTGACTAGACCTTGGAGTGTAAAAAATTATTATATAATTCACTGAAAAAGCATACAGAGTATATACAGAAATAGCCAGGGTGTCTACTGTAGCTTGTGCTAGATGAGTAAAATGGAAAAAGAGTGGAAGGTCTAGGGAGAAATTGTCCAGCAGTCTCACTGCAGAAAGTTCAGCAAAGAAACATATTTTCAGTCAGGATTTCCAGTGCTGTATGAATAAACCCACTGCAATAACCAGGCACTGAGACTTGAAAAAATGAATGGGACTATATTTGAAAAGGAGCAACACAAAATCAAACTCAACTTGAGAAAAGAGAAAGAGAAAGAGAAAGAGAAAGAGAAAGAGAAAGAGAAAGAGAAAGAGAAAGAGAAAGAGAAAGAGAAAGAGAAAGAGACATGGTCCTGGGCAACCTGTTCTAGGTGGCCCTGCTTGAGCAGGGGCATTGAACAAGATGACCTGCGGAGGTCCCCTCCAACCTCAACCATTCTGTGATTCTGTGAATTAGTTTTGGCTCCAAAACCCAATTATTTCCCCAGAGATGTTATTGTACTTTACCCAAATGGAACAAAGAAGAAGAAAAGTTCCATCACTGGGGTTCTTTCTAAAATAGCTTATCAATAGCTTATTCTCTAATTGTGGAGAGCAAGGCTGGGAGTCTATTTATTTTTGAATAAGGCACTCAGTGAGGAAGAGCTCTTCATGAAAACAGATTTTTTTTTTTTTAAGTTCCCATTGACTACGAGCTTCTGGGTGATGAACTTTTGAAAACCTGACTTTATATTTAGGAACAGACACATTTATCATTTGTACCTGCAAATGCACAACAGACTGTACTGTCTGGCATAAATGGCTGAAGTTTTCTTCGGAGTTCATAAAATCTGTGTTGGTAGGGGAGGAGGAGAGAGCTTCTTGAATGGCATGTCTTCCATTCCTACAAAATAAAGCACCTTCAACACTGGAAATATCTACAATAAGAAGAAGTAGTGATGTGGGAACAAGCTCCACGTCAACTTGTACTCAGCATATAACCCACCTTGAGGCAGGCAGGAACATATCTATCCACTGCCAGCAAAACTATGTCCATGCAGCTAACCTTAGACAAGTGTTAGTTCTTGGGTACAATTTCATTGCTCAAGTCACAACTTCATTGCTGCCTTGACCTAATTTCCTTATATTCTCTCCCTAAAATTAAGCACATCCTTTTCCTACACTTTGTTGACAGATTTATTTAAGTCATACAGCTTCATGAATTACATCTGACATAAAAGGCTGGATGTCAGCTAGGGCCTCTTGGTGCCACTTTAACAGAAATAAAGAAAACACAATAACATAATTCCATTGTATTCAACAAAAGACAACTATATTGCTAAGCAGCAGAATTCGATTCGGTGCTGCCAGTTTCCAGAGGCTGCCAGCAAACACTCAGCAGAAGCCTTTGTTCAAGTTTTTGGAAAGAAATTAAGGCAGCCTGTTAAAAAATAATAAAAAAGTAAATGAATGACCAATTAAGTCACTGCAAGTTCCTGAGTCTGAGATATTATCTTGGAAAAATCTGGCGATGGTTCTGTGCCTATTCTATTTTACAAAAGGAATTGGGAATTAAAAATTCCTTTAGAATTTGCACTGTCAATTTTTGCAGGGAGTAAACTTTCGGCCAAATTTTGAGCAATGTACTCGTGCACACATATTTTGTTCATGCTAGCAACTCCAAGAGATCACATGCAAACTGAGCCCATAATGCTGCTCTGCCCTGAAACTTTGCTTTCCTATCCCAATGCTGGCCGGACGGTCAGGTCTAGCAATTTGACTGTGGACGATGTTAATTTACAGGGTCAGGGTGAAATGTCTATCAGGGCAAAGAAGCTCCCAGTGATTTGGAAGGGAGTTGCAGAGAGAGAGTGTGGCCTCTCTTCCCTGCCAGCAATCCAGCTTGCACAGCCACCACCTGGCTCCATGCACAGCAGATCGTGCCAATGCACATCTGTTCCACAGCTGGGCTCTGTCCCAGCACACTGCTGCCCACCATGGACCACACCACTTGCTGTGGTTTTCCCAATCCTCGGTGCTTTCTCTCTCTCCCTTTCTCAAACTGCCATTGTCATACTCCTTGTCCTTCCCTCATTCTGGATTTTATTTCCCAAAACCTCAGGGGAAAGAGGTTGCAAGAAATAAGCTCATTTGCATGTTGTCACATCCATTTTAACAGGGTGCAGCCCTAAGGCTTATCTGAGAATTGTTACTTTATAGGGAGAAAGTGACACCAACTCCTCTCTGTCACTGGATACCAGCCAGGGGAAAATATCCTCTCCTCACCTCGATTTTGATCAGCCAGTTGCCTTGGTGCTGACACCCTTCCTGCCCACTCCCCAGGCACTCAGTTCACTGAGCACATGGTTCTGCTCCCAGGTGACCACAGAAGCCCTGCTTTCACTTTGCTTATCTGAGCACAGGGACTTTGTGGGGGGTCATCTCCAAATGGGACAAAGTATTTCCACAAAGCTCTCCCATAAGAGTCATATGAAATTGTAGAAACTCCCTAAGAACAAAAAACAAGTCAAAACCACCTAAATCAATAGTTATTCATTAAATCAACCAAAATCAAGCTGAAGGGAAGCCTGGGAGCTTTCAACTGGATAAATTCTTTTAGAAGCCATGAAAGCTACAGCAGTGCTGGAGCTACTTTGATCTGTAAGTTACACAATGTGTGGTTGTTATTAACATTGACTGAGCATGATCTCTTCCAGTTAGAGTTTATGCCTCTTGAAATCATTTATAATCAGTCGCCTTATTAGTAGCTCCACCTATAACAAGACAATGTGTGCTTATGACTCGTTGTGGTTAGAAATGTACAAAGTACACACCCAGAGCCAACACTTACACACCGGAGTTTATCAGGGACAGAGGAACAGTTTTAAGGAAAGCCATTTTAAAGTCTCCTTCTCATGCCAGAAGAAGGCTAATGCCAGATGTGGTGGGCAAAAGCCTGTACTTTTCAACACTATTAATGTTTTAATAGTCTACATACTATCTACTTAATCATACTGCTTCTTCCTCAGAAGGTTAGTGATGCTGCAGATGTGGACGAAGACAAAGAGCTAGTGAATGTTAAGTTACAGAAGCAGCTTCATGAAATATTACGGTCAGGTAGCCTCTTAAAAATTAGGACTATCCTGCAGTAGTCTGTTTCTCTTCACAGTTACATTGCATGATAAATTAGCAATCACAGTGAGAGAAATAGTTCTAAGAAAACAGGAACATTAGAAAGAATGTGGGGAGCGGTTGTATCCTTGAGAGTCCACACCACCACTGAAAGTGGGCAGTAATACTGACTGGCTCCCGAGCTTTTGATGCAATATATTACTGAAGACATATATAGTAAAACCATAACTTTTCTAAAAATGAACATGAATTCATATGACAAGGGAGTCAGACATGAAAAGTCCACTGGAGAACACAGTGGGAAAAATGATACATGGGACCACAGTACTACAAAGGAAGAAAATGTCTGTTTACCGTAACCTCAAGTGGTGAGAAAAGATGAGTGAACGCAGGTTACTGAGTAGCTGTAGATCTGGATGTGGACATGGAACAGCACAGCCAAAAGTAAACTTCTTGCTGAGTTCTGGTAGTTTATTCCTGATGCTGCCACCGTGTCTGAAGTTTTAGAAATTAGAGTTGCAATTTGTACACATGCTCATTACTTGTGACTAATGAGACAGCAGAAAAGGAGGTTGGACATCCTCCCCTGGGTGGTAACCACTCAGTCTGCAAGAGAATTTAATTATCAAGAGCAATTTGTGTCAGGGTAGCTCACAAATTGACTGCTGCAGAAGAATTTTTAGCCAGAATACAGAGAATCATCTCTGACAATTGCTTTTGACAGAGTTTTCCTTACAAACTTGATATCACAGTGATTGCTTTTTATAATAAATGAAAAAGACCATTTAACACTATGCTAATAAATGTGTCCTAAGAAGAGGTGAGGCTTGGTTGTTTCCTTTTGCTATAGATAAGCCATTTTGGGGTCAAATATACAGTCCTGTAGAGCATAAGTCTGATTCATTGTGTTTCTTCTTTTACAGAGCAGATCCTGAAAGATGGCCAGGACATATAGAAACTATCAGAGTTTAACTTTTAACTTCAACAGGAGTTCATGTCTGCATGGCCCATAGTGCCCAGGGGAGAGCAGAGGAGCCACCAGAAGCAGAGGGGATGCACATTTTTTGTCCGAACTGACAGCTACCATAGGTACAGCTGCCTCAAACCTGGCTCTGTAAGCTTAGGTTGCAATGTGGCAGGACGTATTGTGGTTTTGCCATGAAAAGCACTGGGTCTCTGGGGTGTGGGTGGCTTGTTCCTGTGAAATGGAGCAAAAGACTTGAAACCACCTGGACTTCACCAATGTTAAGGAACTTAAATGAATGACCTGCTCCGGAGGAGTAACGTTTTGAAAACCACAAAATACCACTGAGGGACCAGCTCTGAGTTTCTTCTGGTTAGCAGATACCATGGGGAAATTTCTAAAACCCCCAAACCTCTCATATGCCTTTGAAAAAATCTTCCTACTGCTCAGGAGCTCATGCAAATTGGAAAGCTACTGGAACAGCCTCTGAGAGGGAGACTTGCTCTATCAAGTCAACATGGCCTGATCTCCTTCCCGCTAAGATTTGAGTCAAAAAGCTGTGTTAACACCCCTAGCAATGTAGTGAGAAAGGAAAATCCCTACCAACACTTCTCTTCATTTGGCTCAGTAGTAACTATATGGCCAGGATATTTGCATTTCTAAGCACTACATATTACAACACTAATACTGCTTTCTTCTCTTAGTGCTAAACATGAGGACTGCAGTTCACTATAAACCCCCAAAATATTCATTTAGGTTTTAAGAAAGAGTTAAGCTTTCCCAGACCATATTATATTAGGTCATCTATGCAGTAAAAATTCTTCAGTAATAATTCAATAATGTTTCTTCAAGAGGGCTCAAACTGAACGCTTTTCTCCTTTATCAGAACCATGGCCATCTCAGCAGTGATGATCTCAGCCACAAATCTGTATCCACACCTGGCCCCAACTTCAGCTGGATTTGATCAATGAAATCTGTGCAGGAGGGGTGGAAGAGACCTGCCCAGCAGATAAGTGCTTAGTGGGAGTGAAATAGTGTTGGTGGTCAGCACTTTCCTTCTTCAAAGGGCCTCAGGACAGTGAATTCTTGATCTGCCTTGGGAGTCTGGGTTTTGCTTTTCAGGAGGAATTATTTGTCACAAATCTTCAAAACTGTCATTTGGGCTTCTCAGGCTAGAGTTTTGGCACTAAGGAGGTGAGAGAAATTTGGCTTGGGAAGTTCTAGCTTCTCCATCATTGATCTCTTGATGCCAGGCTTTGTTTGTTTGCTTTATTTTGGAAATGCATTAGTTTTTTTATAATTTAGAAAGGAAAGAAATCAACCAGCAGAGATTTTCTGCATTTAGCTGCAATTCATCTCTATTCTAAGAACAGATTTCTCTATATAATAACACATAATAAATTACAATATAATAATATGATACATTATCATATTTAATATATTTGGTATATAATAATATAATCTATATAGAGAATTTTTGGAGAGGTTATGGTACCTAAGATAAAAACAATAGTATGAATGTTCTTCTCAGGCGTGATGGTATAGAGTAAATAAATATTATTTTGCAAATGTGAGCTGTGTACATCATGGACAAACTATCTCAACCAACATTTTCAAACATGACAAGTGATTTTGCTGCATTGTTTTTAAGAAGCTTGGAAAAGGCTGAATTTTTGCCAGGTGAAATGTTGTTTTAAGTCCCTATTAGATTGGCCCCTAGGAATCAAGATACTCTCTAAATCTTTAGCCACCTTCTAAACTTCAGACCAAGATACAATTTAGTTTAGATCAGAGTTTCCTTAGGTGAGAACCTTCCCATGTCTCTGTAGCAAAAGGATTATCAGCATGTTAACCAGTCTGTCATATCAATGACTGAGTACATAAGGCAACAATGTGCAGTGATTCACCTCCATGAAAGGCGGTACAGAATTTCAGAGATTTCCCTGGAAGTCTTGGCATAGGGAAAGTAGCTGCTTGTGTTCAAGAAAAGATGTATTTAATTGCCTGGGAAATACTTAATCTTCAAGGAATAGCACTGAGATACAGTCACACCCATGGTGGGAACACAGGGGAGAAGGGAGACGGGAGGACAGGCCAGAATGGGAGCTGTGTTGGCTGCTCTACCTGCAGCTGGGTGCTCTGTGTGGGATCACAATGCATGACTATGCTCCTGCAAGGGCTCTGCAGCTGGAGTGCGTGCAGAACCCAAGAAGCTGAAAAGCTGTAATTAAACCCAAGTGAAAATAAACAGACAGTCTTTCTGTTAAGAGTGAGGCAGTTGGGCATTCCCCTCTCACTCACTGCCAGGGTCATGAGAGTGCAGGGCTCTTGTACAATAAATAACCAGGCCATAACTGTACGATGGGATTGTGAGATTTCCCTCAGTGAGCCATACCCACAACTCAAGGCCTTGAGTCTTTCAATGATGCACTTTTTCTCTAGGTGACAGTCCCTGAGATGTGGAACTTCATCTGCACGAGGCTAGTATTTCAGTTCTCAAACCACAGAAATAGGCAAAAGAGCTAGAATAGTCCATGAGAATTAGTTTCCTTTCCTCAAAACTGGATTTTAGTAACGGTATTATGCGTGTCTGGGCCTCTTCCCTTGCATTACCTCTCCCCTAAGCACCTTCTGTTTGTGTTTTCTGTCTCTGTGTTGCTTTTGTCCAAATTGGAGGCTTCACGTGTATTCCAGAATGTGTCGTGAGGTTTTTCCCCCAAACGTGGTTGTGATTTACCAATAAATGTTGCTATCAGGAAAGTGCTTCCTTCTCAGAAGTGATCACAGTAGACTTTGGTCTGGAGATGAGGAGACCTTCTCATTCTGAAGGTCTCATTTCCCATTCTGGTCAGTACAAACTCATGCGATGAAGACCAGATGTCACGTTGTGCTCCAGAGAGCTGCTTTAGAAATTATGGTGGTGAAATGAATGAGACTAATTATATAAGAATGTAATCCCGCTGTAGGATTTTTTTTTAATCATTCAGTCTATCCCCTCCGACACTTTTTTTTTTTTTCTAACAGTCACAGAGATGTTTCACAAACCAGTTTATAAACTTAATTCCAGTTGTTGTTACACAAAGTTATATAGGGGACACATCATCAAAGGCTCTGTCACAGTTCATGGGCAAGTAGGCAAGCTGAGATCAAGAGCTATGTTTTTCTTGGACTACCATTGTCAATGGTCCCATGGAAACAATAACAGAAGTCAATTAAATGGTAAAGTAAAGCTGGAAGCAGAAATCAGTCCAGCATCTGTTGTAAAATAATTATCTAGGACCGTTGTTTCAAACAGATTGGACTGCTGATTAATGGCATGCCATTTGATGATAGGATGTGTAGTAACCTGTAACTTATCTGTAATTAATCCATAAGGATCTATGGAATACCTTTCTTCTCTTTGGGGCCTTCAGTTTGAATATAATGACAGAAAAAAAAAAAAAAGTTGTGAAGTGTATTAACACTTTTATTACAGGTATTAATGGGATATAGTAATAGAATAAACAGTGTACATTACAATAATTACATATTTTTGAATAAGAAACAAAAAATACCCAAATGATCACATGGAAGGAGAAAAGATGAGTTAACCTAGCTAGCCACTGGATGGCACAATTGCTCTATTTAACTATTGCAAAACTGGGTTGTTTTTTCTTCAGTTGCAAGTGAATAAACAAATCAATATGGATGCAAAGTAGTTATCTTATATACAGTGTAATAAACACAAGTAAGCAAAGTCTTACAGCAAGTAGGAAGTACAGTTTATTATTGCACAATTTATGACATCCCTCAAACACAACTACTTTAATAGATCAAACAACCAAAGCAACTATTTGACCAAACTTTGCTTTCATTCCTATTTATGCAGGAATGTTTAATAGTTTGTCACTATCTTCAAATTCATCAAAAAAAAAGAAAAAGAAAAGAAAAGAAAAACGGCTGAGAAATTAGAAATATAAAGGTCTAATAAAATGAAATTAGGCTTCTTGTTCAAATGCTTTCAGTTTTTAAAATAAGTAATAGCTCCAAACATTGAAATTTCAGAAGTCTCCATAATTTCCTAGTGAAGTTTTTCAGAATCTGATTGCCTAATTTGCTTTGAGGCCTCTGCTTCACGGCACACAGCATCAAGTGTACTTTAATTATTTGATTATTTTTTTCTGATATGCTTTGACTCCACACTTTTTCCCTGGTGGAAAATTGGGAAAGATATGTTGCAGCCCAGAAGGCTATGACATGCAATGTTTGCCTCCAATGAGGTATTTGTTACGCAAGTAGTGTTTCAAGGAAAGAGCAGTCATGTAAGGCTGATATACAACCTTGGTAATACCATAATAATACACAGCAACAACAGCAGCATCGTTTTGATAGGCTTTACTGGTAGAGCGTTGCTCATTAGTGACTTCTGCCCAGGACTCAGTTTTCAGTTGTGATTTTGACTCGTTTTTCATGGGCAGGTATACACCCCGTGACAGCTGCAAAGTGGGTGGCCACCATTGTTTGCCCAAATCAACCAAGGAAGAAAGCTTAAGAACTGCTGATTTAACTTTTATTGTGGTTTCCTAAAAAATGAAAACAAAAAAAACAAACAAAACCAACAAAAACAAAACAAAATCCACACAACAGTAATAACAAAAATACAAACAAACAATAACGGGGGGAGAGAGATTTGCTCAATCACATTGTTTTTCAGTTAGCCACTTGCCTTTAATAACTTCTGAAAGATAACAGAAGCCTACAGCTCTTAAATGTAGAAATGTTTCCCAGTTTTGGGTGGAATAAAATAGTATGTGGGTATGCAAGACATAGAAACAGTGGTGTCCCCTTGCCCTTTCCAAAAGCTGGCTGTTGCTGCTTGGGGCATCAGCCTCCAAATTTGCACATGCATTACTTCAGCCTCTGATCCGCCAACCAGCCACACGTGGATATAAGATGGGCAGGCTTGAGGTGGATGGAGAGCAATAGTCTGCAGGCAACAGGACTTCATGACATCTATGACTCATGCTTTTTTTTTTTTAATTTGCTTAAAAATCTGAAAAGTACAATCAAATGCCTAGCTTCAGACATACATCAACAACAACAACAAAAAAAAACTAAGTAAATAATGATACCCATGAAGGCTGTAGAAGCCCAAAGCCATGATGGAACGACTGAGAGTAACTCCAAGGGTTTGCATGTGGAAACAGTGGCACAGGGCCAGTACCAAATCCCAGAGACGCTGCTCTCCCAGCAAAGCACATTCTTTAATAGGCATAATTCAAAAACAGAGGAATAAACAGTATTTATATGAATAGCTGACCAGTTCATGTGTGGAGGAGGGATCCCCTTGATGGGGAAAAGCAGTAGTACCCTTGAGACCTAAAACCACTGGATGAAACTGAAAAAATGCATGTATTTAATATTACCGAAGACTCCTACACACACCAGAGGCATGAGCACAGAGGAAGAGCTTGCTTTTCTGTTAAGAGATGAGAAGTCTTGGCACACCACTGGTAACCACAGTGCACAAGTTGGATCTCCTATAGAAAGCATATTGGGGATTCTATTTTTTTCTCCAAGTGTTGAAAAAGAGGCAAAGAGGAGTATGAGGTTTGGCTGGACAGGTTCTACCCAGCCTCTGCCATTCTGCCCCCATTGCCCCACCCTGTCAGTCTGGGGCACCCCAAATGCCCCCATACTGACAGCTTCTCCTGTCCACAGCAACCGAGATGGATCACCCTGGCTTTGACAGATGCCCCGCTGGGGGGGCAATGATGTTTTGTTTGGGGCTTGTCTTGCCCGCGGCACAACGGGTGAGTAACTGTTGGCTGCTTCTGCAGGGTAACAAATAACCCCATTTTGAACCCAGTTACAGATACATGTGGAATTATTTGGACCTATTGAATCCACAGGCAAAATCAGAAGATTTTTGGTGTCTCTGAAATTAAAGCTTTGAGGATAAAAGCCTTCCATTCTGTACATTTAGTGCTTATTTCTCATAAAGAATGTAAAGCAATTGTCAAGAGAATAGAGTACATAGAATAAATATACTGTAGGCCTCTAATTTATTCTCAGAGCTTTACTGATGCCACAAAACCACAAACAGCAACAGATCCCTTCGTGTGAATTAAAGTTTATATTCGGTTACAACCATCTGTTCACAATGCATAGTTTTGAGGCCTGATTCATTATGGCATAACTCCAATGTTATAAATGGCATTTACATTAGCGTAACATTAGAACAATGCTTGGATGAATCTGGCTTTTTAATGTTTTAATAGTTTGTTTTTCTTTAACTATCAG
This sequence comes from Anseranas semipalmata, assembly GCA_013399115.1. Classification (NCBI taxonomy): domain Eukaryota; kingdom Metazoa; phylum Chordata; class Aves; order Anseriformes; family Anseranatidae; genus Anseranas; species Anseranas semipalmata. Next base: position 1,223,744 of record VXAA01004147.1, on the reverse strand, counting down.
CATTATTACCTGTTGGAAAAGTAACAGCTGAACACGGCTTTCACTGCCATGACTCCACTGGAAGTAATGCACTGCAGGTCTCCTATAGCTGTATAAGGAAAGGACTGTGATTATGGGCTAAGAATTGGAATATGCTATAAAATAGAAGTGTTGGGCAATATATTTGGGGTGAGTTAATATTTTTCTTGGTGTGCTAATCTGCCACATGAAAACTCAGCTGTGTGATAGCTTTGTGGGATGTAAATACGACATCTGTAAGAAATTTATGTGTGCAACTCTACTGGCCAGCTGCTGTCTTTCATGTTTTGCTCTGAAGCTTCTCTTCTGGTCACCCAAAGGGCACATGTCCCCCTAAAGCAAGACAAGGGGCTCCCCAGGAAGGGAGAGAGAGTCTTGCTCGTGGTACGCTGCTGTTGCCCTTCCTGCAGCACCAAAATGACAGGTCTGCACTACACATTTTACGCGCAAATGACCCGTATGTCCTGGACTAAAGAGCAAAGGGCTCTTCTGACATGGACAACAAAACAGAGCAAAGGAAACTGGTGTGAGCTGTCCTTAAGGTGGCTGCCTTCCTGGATTGCAACACTGACCAAGTTTCTTGTAAACGTGATGAAAGCACAGTGTTATTGACATAAGCAATCTGCTGTTGACTGAAGTTCTTCCAGATTTTGCCTATCCCATTTATTATTCTGATGCAAAGTGAACAATGCAAATAGCAGAACCCGGACCTTGCTAATGCAGAGAATGCTGGTCTCAGGAATGGTTTGCATCCATTGTTTCCAGGTTAGTACATAATCTACTTCAGGATTCAGTTGCAAATAAACTTTTTTTTTTTTTTTTTAGAAATATCATCCCATCTCCAAGAATCTTCTGCAATTTTAGATTTCCTCGTATTTCCATATTAATTAAAGCAAATAACATACACTGGGAGCATATGGCTTGCCATCATCATGACCTGCTGGTAAAGATGTAGGTCATTGGTCACCTCTCCAAGTCTCATACCTGTGGACCTTGCCCAAGAAAGCATACATTGACCCGGTAGCCAGGAGCAAAAGAGACTGAGTTCTCATTGCAACAAGACCAAGCTCTTTCAAACGTAGCTGTTGCACTCATGCTTGAAAATGTGGGAAAACATAAGACAGTAAGTTAATAGTATGTTTCTATAAATATATAACCCATAAAGTAACTGAAAACAGTTCTGTTTAGTTTAACTTTAAACATTGCAAAGTTAATTGCAACTCTATTTTTTTTTTTTTTTGCCTGATCCAATTCCTACAGATATATACTGTATTATACCTTAAATTTCAAGGAAGTTCAAATGATTATGCTTTGTTTTAGAATTTCTCTCAAAGAACACTTTTTCAGGGCTATAGCAATACATCCTTTACTAATCAAGATAATAATGTATATTTTTGGAACATATTCAGCTTCTGTCTTAATCTTGGATTTTAACCTTTCTCTTTGTTTATTAAACAAGTTAAAAAGAAATCTCTAACCATCAGAGAAGGTACAGATGCAAAAGCAAAGTTAAACTCAGCAGTGCTTTTCTTTAGGCACATTCTTGATATTTTTAGTAAGTAAAATGGCAAGTTAACATCAGATTGAGGAATCGTCATTCTTTTTTTTCTTCAATATATTAAAATTAGTGCAGTCTCACTTTAGACAGTCAATCAGCCCATTTTTGAGGGGGCAGAAAAAGAAAATCATTAATAAAAATATACATATATCTATTGTCTTTACCTATTTTTTTCCTCCTGTGAAATCAATCTACCTTCACTGCTGCAGTATCAGAGTGCCTTCCTAAAGTTACTGTGAGTGACATTACATTTAACCTTGTTTATATAATCTCTTTGTTATATTCCTTTGTTAGTATGTAAAATAGCTTGAAGCTTGCAATTTGACTCTGAAATGTAATAAAATATTTGACAGTGGATTAAGCTTTCTCATAATCATACTTTTCCCTGCCAAACTCTATTTTTTTACAAACTATCAGTCAGCAGTTAAGGGCTCAAGTCTCTCCCTTGGTTATAGCTATCCATGCAGTTGTTTTCACCTCAAAAATTTATGAGAAGGGTTTTCCCCTCAGGATTCCAGTTTAATAAGAAAAATGTTACTGCTGCATCACCATAGTTTAGGCAGTATTATAGAAGCCCAGAGAGGGAAAAACATACAAAACAAAACCAAATAAAAAACAAAACAAAACAAAAAGCAAAAATATTTCTGCGTGACCTTGAGCAACATGCATACGCAATTTATGGTTTCTATTGTGTTGGTTCAAGGTTTTTGCACGGAAAACTAAACTGTTTTTTCCTAGTCTGCTCAGTAGCAGTAGCAGGTTAGTAACAGTTCGCGGCCATATAACCCTTGGCTACTTTCTTATAATATCTTAATGGGGTCATGCCTACTCGGTGCCTTGGCATGAAACCTCCAAGGAAAGTGAGGATTTGTGAGGAGGTGGCCCCGGGGTCGGTGGCAGCCTGGTTCCATCCCTGGCAGAGAGCTGGGGTAGTGCAGAGGAGACAGGAACCAAGCACTTGCCACCGGCGCTGGGCACCGTGCCCTCTGCTCAGCTGTTAAAGCTGGTGTGTCCCCGCTATTTCAGCCCACGTCATTATATTCTTGCTAGTTAAATTCTTGCAGCAATTCATCCAGGTAAGCCCTTCTATACAGCACCCTCTCCTGAAGCACTGCAGAGTGTTAATAGCTGAATTGGGCAGATGCAGTGTTTCATGATTAATGTGGTGGTGCTCAGACAGCGGGGACAGTCACACTTTGGGACAGGCCTGATACAAGCCCTGCTGTCCTTATTTCACGGCAAACAGCACGTGGCTTAACAGCAAGTTACTGTACTGGGCCTTGAGCACTGGAATCAAAACAGATCTTGGGTATGTGCAAGGCTTTCCTTGGGAAAGTCATGGGAGTGATCCTGTTGTGGAGCTGGCCCAGCTAGATAAGGCCTGAGCATGTTTTGTCCTCTGCTGTTATTTTCTTATGCCCTGTGGCAGTCTCCACTTCTGGCCAGTGTTGACACTACATAGAACATTTTCCACTCTGGTTCTCTGTGCTTTGCTGACATATGGTGGACATCAGTCTGTTGTGATGTTTCTCATACATGTGCAATAAATCCTCCTTTAAATTCCCTATAAATTAACAATAGCCTACATGGTATTCTAAATTACAGTGAATCAAAGTATGTTTTGCAGCTTCATGGACATAAATGGTTGCCCTGGTGTGATGTACAAACTTTAGCTTAATATGGGAAGAGGAAGAGAAGGGACATTTTCCATAGGAAATGTGAACATAAACCATATGAGGAACATTTGGCACTTCTCTGATATGTCATATATGTTCCACAAGCTTTTCAAATCCAATTCATGAGTGGAAAGAGAGCATGAATTACAGAAAAAAAAATTGCATAATATTTGGTCTATTATTGCTGCGTGACACTTTTGGCCTGAAGTAATCTTGTGAATTTCTATTTCAGATTACCCATGGTCTTTCTCAAGAAGTCTAATTAGACTTCAAAGATGTTCCCACTAAAGTAGATGAACTCTATAATTGCAGCAACAGGAATGACATCAGAACCTTTGGAAAGGAAAAAGATGAATACTACAAGAAAAAAAATGCAGGAAAAAAGCTTTTAGGAGCATATTGACCATGGGCCAAAACATGCCCTCAGCTATGTATATGTTATTCCCATTGAAGCTAAGGGGATTTGTATATGCCTCAGAGCAGGACATATCCCTTCCTTTAGATGGCAAAACTCTTCTATGGCCGTATAAGAAACACACATTCAAAAATCAATGTATGCTATAAATTTCACTGTCTTGAATTTCCTTATATAGCTATTTCTTCAGTGAAGAAGATCAGTCTGATTTGTAAAGGAGTTTGAAAGTGGCAGCTTTTCCTTCCCAGCAGACTCTTAGCAGATTCATTGCCAGCAGTACTGTTTATCACTTGCATACAGCAGGCTTCTTGAAGTAAATGCAGGTAATATGGAAGAAGAGAAGAACAATGTCTTTTGGGGGATTAGCCAGGCTCCACATTTATCACAGACCTATTCAGGTTGAAAGGGACCTTGCAAAGTATCTAGTCCAACCTCATGCTCAAAGGGGGGTCAACACTGTATCAGACTGGGTTGCTCAGAACTTTGTCCATCTGAATTTTGAAAACACTGAGGAACAGAGACCCTACAGCCTCTCTGAGAAGCCTCTTCCAATGCTTAGTTACCCTCAGAACGAACATTTTTACTTATATCCAGCTTCAACCTCTTATTTCAACTTATGTCCATTACCTCACCATGCATTGTGGAGAAGAGCCTGTCTTCTTGATACCATCCCAATAGGCCCTGGTAGGCTGCTTTTCAGCCTCCTGAAGCCTTCTCTTCTCTGAGCTGAAGAAACCCAGCTCCCTCAGCCTCTCCTAGCTAGGTGAGTGCTCCAGCCCCAACCATCTTGGTGGCCCTTCACTGAACTCACTCCAGGTTACCAGTCTTTCTTGACTGAGGCCCCACAGTTGGATGCAGTATCTAGATGTGGTCTAATGAGTGCCAATTAAAGAGGCATAATCACTACCACCATTTTACTAACTACTCTCCTGTTAGTGAAGCCCAGGATGCTGTTGGCTTTCCTTGGTGCCAGGGCTCATAGCTGGCTCACTTGTGTCCACCAGGACTTCCGTATCCTTTCCAGCAGAGCTGCTCCCCAACCAGGCAGACCCCAGCCTGGATCAGTGCAAGGTGTTAGTCCCCCCCAGGTGCGGGACTTGGCATTTGTCCTTGTTAAATTTCATGAGGTTCCTGTCAGCCCATTCCTCCAGCCTGTCAAGATGTCTACCTTAATCCAAACACTTATCCCATGTAGAAAAGCCTGAGAGATTCATGCTGTGGAAAATATCTTAATAGATTTCTGCCATGCTGAGTCTGACTTTCAGAGCTATCCCAGTAGTCTTTTCTTGTTTTTAATTTTTCCACTTCTTAGGATTCAACAAACGTTGGAGTGCATTTGGGCCTGTGCTGTGCCAAAAGGAATCTCTGCCAAAATTTTTAAGTTCAGAACTTTAGACTTTGAACAAAGCCTAGGAGTAAAATCATGATTTCCCTCCCCAAAAGACCATTTTTAAGGTGATAGTCACTATAGCAGAGGACATGATAATCTTTGTTATAAGTGTTTTCAGATACACCCTTGTTTCTGTCTCATTTTAATTTTGTCTTAGAAACAATCGTTTATTTTGTCGTAGTTGTGTCTAATTAAAAATTCAGGTTATAATTCTGGGAGCCTCATCTACCAATGACCTGGTTATCAGATGTCATGGGCAGCAGGACAGCTTAGGAACCACATACAAAAGCTTCATCTTCTGTGTGACTTGGGCATACTCCCTCCAAACTTTGAAACCTCCTCAGATTTCTAGGCCCTTTATAAGCTACCCAACCACAGAATAAGGTGGTTTTTTTTTTTTGTTTGTTTGTTTGTTTTTTTTTTTTTTAACTCGTAAAAATACTTTTGCAGAAGTTCTGAAGATAGGAAGGTATAGAAACCAAAGGAAGCAGAAACAATTCATAGGAAACCAGGCTTAGACACCGAAGGAACTGTGCTGTGAAGCACAAGGAATGGACAGAAATTTAGTGAGGAAGTAGCAGATTTGCTGAGTAACTGTTAGGACACTATAGGTACCTTCCCCACTGTGGGAAGTTGTAGACTTGCTGGCAGGCAGAAAAGCTAAAATGAAGCAGTAGGCTGAGCTAGGAGCTAAAGAACTTAGTTCTGTTATAGGAAAATTAAAAGTATTACAGTCCTTTCAGCTGTAAATTTTATTGTCTCCTTAAACAAACATTCGTTTCCACATCCTTCTTATAACTCAATATCCCATTTACAAAATTTTCCTTTTTCTAGAACCCTCTGTATAGAGCCAAGATGCTAATTAGCCAATCAAGTAACCAACCAAGGGTATTCAAGGACAACAACCCATCTGGGAAGAGTTTCGAGTGGGAGGAGGCCACCCAGCCGCAGGTATTGGCAAGGGGGCAGAGGCAAGGGGGAGGATGCCTTCCTCTATTAGGGCCAATTTTAGCATGGAGTGAGTAGGAGTCCAGAAGTAAGCAGCTGGACAAGATTTTTTGCTCTTATAGAGAGACAGGAGCAGAAGGGGTTGGTGACTGTATTTTTATGTCTTTTTTTGTGTGTGTGTGCACTTAGGGAGACCCACGGAAGTAAGAGCAACTGGCAAAGGTGACTGTTTTAGGAATTGCTCTTACATCTATTCAGAAAGATGAAAGGAAGAAAGAACTCTAGAAGTACTTTTCCTGGGGGGAGAGAGGGAGACTTGTATGAGTGCTTCCCCTGTCGGGAAACCAGCATCTGTGTGTATGGATGTCATGGTAGGACAGCTGACCCAGAGGAAAGTGGACTAATTCATTGAGGACACCTTAAATTGCTGGACAGTTTGGTCTTAAAAAAAGCAACCTACATCTGATTAGAACTAGGTGGACAGAGGAGACATCCAAGAATGTAATACTAACAAGTGAAAGGAGACATGACAACAGTATCAGCTGGATTATAAGTATGTGCTCTCTCTTAATGAGGTTGCCATTCTGGGTGTAGAATATCCAGCAAGAAAGGAAGAAGGGGAAGATGCTCTCATCCAGCAAACAGATGTTCAGAGGTTCAGACACACGGAGAAACATACAATTTACCTACTTGGTGCAAAAATGGTAAACTTCAGAAGCAGTGGGTTGCAGCATGTAGCTATTATTCAGGTGAGCATCAACCACATAGAGAAGAGGGAAGATACAAAATTCTGGAGGCAAAAACTTTTTTGCTTAGGAAAAAAAATATGAAGACCAGGACTTTGGTGTGAACTTTCTCTGAAACATTCATTGTACCCTGTGCAGGACTGGAGAGAGAAGGAGAAAGGCAGAGTTGTAATGGTAGGAGGAGTTGGTATCTGGAGGAGATTTCTGATTCACTAAACCAGGGATACTTGCAAACAAAGCAGAAGCTGTAAAGAAAAGAGATTGCTGCAAGGGACATTTCAAAAGGATTCAAATCTCAGGAAAAAAAAATCTGTTATAATAACCCTTAATTAGCAAGATTTCAGGTATGTAGCTGCATATAAATTTCACTATAAATTTATATCCAATAAAAGTGCAATAATGCAGGTGTTGTAAGCATAGCAAAATTATAATACTATCATCTTTGCCAAAGCTTGCTCAAGAATAATATTTCCCTTATCTCACTAGTTCAAAGGACATTGCAGACTTCACTTTGTTGGCAAGCACCTGCATTGGCCTAGAGAAGCAGTAGCAACTGGGCACTAACCAAGTAGGGAGTAAAATTTGGCAAGATAAAAGCACATGAATTCCACAGGAACTAGGTCACCTAATGTATCAAATAGCTTAAATGATAGCAATTACAGTCAGTAACACACTTTCCTTCAAGATATTTCAAATGATGTTGACAGCCATTTGTTAAATTTTACTTAAAAAAAAAAAGTAAATTTTTTCATTAACACATTTGACAAAAAGCCAGCTATCTAGGCAAGCAAAATTCCTTGGTAATACACTGAATTCTACATTGCATTATTTTTAGGCAGTTCAAATCCAAACTAATTTTTCAGTGAGTGAAAAGAGGATAAAAGAAAATGTAAGAATACTCTACAATAGTTGCTTGCATAAATTCTTTGTGATCTAACAGGGAACATCAGCTAAGACAATAAATAAAGCTTCTTATGTTCTGGCTCACCAAACAGGTCCTGTAAGATATCAGGTTTTTGAAGAAGAGAGACAACATGTTACAAACATTAACTTTCCTAATCTGTTATACCTGATCTCACAGGGGAGCTAAAGGAGTTGATATTCCAGGATGCTCAGCATGTTCACTTCTAACACATTCTTCAGCTGAACCACATGGGCCTAGCAATTTCATTGTATTGAACCTCAGACAAAAAAGACAACCCCCCCCCCCCCTCCTTTTTTTTTTTTTGGTCTGGAAATTAATCTAATTGTTTTTCATTTTTAAGCAGCATGAAACATTCTCAGTCTGTCATATGACAATGAATCTTCCTTCTGAGAATGTCACTTTTTTTTGGTTTGCAAAATCATCTGATATGTTATCTTTTCTGTCTTTTGACCTAATGATTCTTTCCTTTGAAACCAAGACCTCACTCTCACAAGCATGAGGAATAAACTGGCTAAAGAAATATTCACTTTTAGTATTTGTAATATCGCGACTAGAACCCAGTCATGAACCAAGAGTCCGCTGTGTAAGGTGCTGTGTCTTCCATGATTTAGGTTTAATGTGCAGCAGCCAAAAAAGATAAACAGGAAAGCACAAAGAGTCAAGGAGATTAATCTTGGGGAACATTTCAAGTCATGGTTTCAACGTGTTAGCAGCCTAGCCATTAAGGGAAACTTGGATAAGTATAGGAATTTTTAAAGGAAGATCCTGTTACGCATGAGAAAGTAGGGGAGGAATCCCATTTTAAATGTATGTATTATAAAGAACGATGTGAGACTGGATCTGTATATATAGTACATATATTTATATAGTATGTATATATATAGCCTGGTCTGACAGCATATTTAGCAATCAAAGATGGCCTTCTTGATACTGAAGAAAAGTTAATGTGGATTGAATATGCAGACATATAAAGATATACATGAAGAAATATTTACAAAAAGTAAAAAATGTCATCAGAATCATGGTACTTGAAAGAAAATGTGTCTTTGGGTTTGGTGTATTGCATATACCTTACAGAAGCTGTGAGGGTGTCAGTTTTAAAGGTCACAGCTAGAGAGTCCCTGTGGGTATTTTGGGACTGGCTAGTTCACCAAGGAATAGACCTGACTTCCTAACATTAGAAAGGAGCAGAGAAATGTAAGTGCATCTGACAAGGCTGAGAGGTGCTCTATTTAGTTTTGCTCTACAGACTTGAACTTGTTCCTGTTTGCCCCAAAATAAAAAAGCTCTCCTCATGCTAAATCAGCTGTTCACTGATGAAGCCCTCTGATTTAGTGTCTGCAATTTTCAAGGAAGGCACAGTGAGAAAAACTTTTGCAGCCCAGTTTAGAGAGAAGTATGGAAAGTACTTATTTTTGCTGGCCTTTTTGCACAGGAGCCCGGGCACAGATGCAGAATGACTCAAGGACAGAAGACAACCACAAGCTGAACACACTTCTGAAGACAAAGATGAGCTAGGTAGAGAGCACCATGTTTAAGCTGGAGAAGTCTTTAAAGTCTGTTTTGTCTAAAGCAGAGTAAAGCAAAGGTGTGTCTAAAAATTCCATGGAAAACCTATCCATCGACCTGTCCCCTGTCTCCATAGCAGTTAAGCCACATATCTTGAACCCTCAGTGATGCTTTCAGAATGGATGTGTTAATGCTATGGTCAAAGGCTAAAGAGTCAGAAGAAGATTTGAGGGAAAGGCTGCTCCTGTGAGCAGTTTGGGGAGCACAGGAATCCCAGCCAGGAACAGGGCCTGCACTCTCCAGATTGCTGAGGCATAAACAGAGGTTTGGGATGAAATGTTGGTTAGGGGCTCAAAAGAGGAACAATGCAAGCTGCATAGCTGAAACAAATACACCACATGCCCTGATTTCAATAAGCATAATGTGACATAACTTGGCAATATTACATTTTTGTGGTTAATCATTGAGTTTTATCAGCTTGCATACACATCATCTTTATTAAACAGTAACTGTTCTTCATGAATCATCCAGTTCAAGGCCAAGAAAACAGCCAGAGGCCATATTACGCTCTGGGCTGAGTAGATGATGAATGGTATACAAAAAAGAACGCTGCTTTCTGCCACCCACCACCATTTCCTTGGGATAAAGGGCCAGGAGATGATAATGTTGGGCCTCTCTAGAGCTATAAATCAGACTTGCAGCCTATGTCTATGGGGATGGGAATTGTGAACAGTCAGAACTTGGACCAACCCAAGACTCCCAAGCAGAAGATGAGCAATCAGAAGCCCATGCACTGCAGTGAGTATACCTGTGCTCTAAACACAGCTCCGGACAATTTGGGTTTCTGTAAAACTAGATTTTTTTTTTTTATTTAATTCATACAATACATTTAAACTATTTGGTTTTAAACCCAGGGTAGCAGGAGTGTGTTTCCAAGGTTCTTGTCTTTGTTGTAGACCTGGAAGGAGAAAAAACCACCCACTTTTCACATTAACTCCTCATTAGTTAAAATCTGTCTATTAACAAAGTCTTTATTCATAATTCTGATAACTGTCTTTGGCTGTCATCATGCATATTCAGATCTTCACTTAAACCACTGTGCTGAGCAGATAACTTACATTCAGCAGTCCCTAATGCAGAACTTTTCTCCTCCCATTCTCTCTGTATATCAGATCAAATTCTGCACCTACCACAATGGGAATCATGCAGGGAGAGAAATTCTGTAATAGTGTGCACCTACATGACTGGTGTCAAAAAAGTGGCTGAAATCAGGATCTCTTTCCTCCTCCGGCTTTAGAGGCTGTAACTTAGGTTTCCTTCCTCTTTGGAGAGCTTGAGCAGCAAGCCTTTTTCTTGTCAATGGTATCTGCAACAAAATAGCAGTTGCATTACATTACAGCCAAATCAGACCACTGTTGTGCCCTCACTGACAACTTCGTGGATGTGAATGAAAATTGGCTAAATACCATGCTGCCAGTGTCAAAACCCTACCATTACCTGGACATTTTAAGGTATACAGGTATGTTTTAATTACTGGATTTCAGGACAAGGGAAGGAAGGAAGACTTCATAGAGATCACTTACCATCATTCCACAACATACAGATTATGCAACACTGCTTGGTGCTAGTCTATCAGAGACTTAAGGTTAGTATTAACATGGACTTTGATATTACATATCAAATGGCAAAAAGGAGCCCTGTGTCTATGCATAAACTGTATGTCTGACCTAGGTTGATGTTTACTCTGAGTTGCTGACAACATTAATGTTCCCTCCATAAAGAGCTGTTGTGGAAAATGTGTATTTCTCTGTTTGTGGGACTGGTTGCATGTGCTTGTTCTGTGTGTTAGTGTATGCTTATGTATCTCCTGCCTCTGTGAAAAGAAATTCCTCAGCATCCATCTCATCAGGCTTATATTGGGATTATGTTCCTTGCTTTGACAGAAAAAGCAACAAAGATGCACAGACTGCCATTGTGACATCTATTTACTTTTCTTTCTGGGTTTGCTGTACACCTTTTCACATTTTTTTTTTTTCTATTGTATTGTTAGGGCCTGGACACTAAGTGTCTTAATGACTGGGGCACCAGTCTTGATTCTACCTCTCTCACCCCCCAGAGCAAAACCAAGATCTTCTTAGAAGCATGAACTTTCCTCCACGTGAGAGAAGTCCCACAGCTAGTTTTACCAGTGACCTCTGTCAGGAGGCCTAGTGCCACAGCTGTCGTGGTCTTACAGCACGAATGTCCTTACACACAGCATGTCTGAAGTCCTTTTTATGAGAAACGTCATGGTGTTGTGCAAAGCATATGCTATTACGAATTCTTCAGGAGAACAGAAGGTGTGTCACCTTCCCAATCTACTGATGCATTTTCACCAGTACTCATAAAGCAACCTAGGTCTGCAGTGAGTGGCATAGATGAGGCGTCTACAAGAAACTGCCATTCCCAGGGCAGTAGCTCCTCTACCACCAAAGCAGAGCAAAGCAGAAGGATACTGTAACCGCCTATTAATACATAGGTTATATTTCTATGGGAAGTATCTTCTTGTCCCCTGTAAAGTGCTAACACCTCCTGGTACATTCACATTTCAACTGAGTGGGGCAAGGCAAACCAGCTGCACCCCCAAACTGCTAACTGCTATCGTGTTCCTCCCCACATTTGCAAAGCTGATCCTGAATGTGCATTCATCTGTTTGTCTGCAACTGATAAACTGGTGTTCTCTGTATTTAAATTGATCTCTCCTGACACAGTATTATTCCATTTAAAAACACTGTAATCATATACTTCCTCTTGTGGACATATTTGTACACCTTAATGAAAATGCTTTTCAAAAAAGAGGTGAGCATCTCTTCCTTATCACAGATGTCCTAGGCATTAAAAATATGAAAATTCCATATGGATTAAATATTGATTTTATTTTTTAGAGAGCAAGTACAATGATGTTGCATTAAAATAATGCTATGTCATAGTTGTTACAGCTCTGATAGAAAAATAAACATCTCAATATACTACAGTGTCAACTCATTAATAAATATCAAAATAGAAGTTAGTAGTCAACTGAAATTAATAAACAGCTATAAAAGTATACTATTTTAAATAATAAAATATTCAGTATATTTCCAGACAAACAAAAGTAGTGATTTAAAAGTATCATTTAAAATGGAAAATAGACAGTAAGAAGTTACAGATTTATTTAAAACCTCTTCCCTTACTAACATTCTCTATGCATAAAATCTAGAGAAACATTATTTATCTGGATATACTTTTTTACAAAAGGTAGTATATGTTAAATAGAAAGTTAAAAACTGTAGTATTATTAATAGTTGTCACACAATTGCTAAATAAGACACTTTAAAGTAACTTTATTATCTGAAGCAGTAGTAGGTAAAAGTGAAGATGTTAGCACAGTGAACTCTTTCAACACAAATGCCTTTCCAAATGAATCTTTCATCTTTCAACCTCTCCCTTCAAAATATAACCAGAACAGCTCAAACACAATATAGGTATCAGGACGAAAAGATAGGATTTGGGTAGAAGCTATTTTTTTTAACAAGTGCCAGAATTATTATTATTTTTTTAATAAGTACTTTTTTTTTTTACTAGTATGTTTAGAAAAGGAAACAAAGAGAAAATGCAATCCAGAGCAGCATTTCTAAAACCTAAGAATCTACTAGTTTTATATATTTATTTTGTTTTAACTTTTATTTACTTATTTATTTATTTTCAGAAAGACCAATCATTCTGAACTGGCTTGCACTCAGTGAAATCCCACTGATTTGGCTCACTATAGAAATGCATTCACATTAGCGACTTTTAAACTTTTTTTCCTCTCCATGAATTTCAATTCTCTGTCATATCCATGAGATGTCTGTGCATTGAACAGTGCCAAGATCATCACTGGAAAGCAGTGTTACTCTTTACTGCTCCATTCCTGCTTACCAAATAAATCTTGCTCCTCTGTTTCAAATGGTCAGTAAGAACACTGGCACTACATTTCACTCATAGAGCAGAGTAAATGTCACCCAGCACTCATGCAGCATTAATGTCTTTATGAGCAGTGCCCTTGCTCAGCTACAGAAAACATTACTTAAGGCTGGCCAGTGCAGATCCTGGGGCTGGGGAGAAGTCAATGTGCAGATGCCCAAAGACTTCCCAGAAGCTCTCACGGAAGCCTGCAGCATCCAGGTTTACAGTACTTACTGGCACCAGAGGTCTCTTGCTAGGTTACATGCAAGCATTTTTTTTGACAAGTAAAGATGCAAAAAGCCTGTAGAGCTGAGGACTGCTTAGAGGACTGTAGAGCTGTGGATTGCTCATCATGCATTTCACTGTGTGGCCAAGCGCCTAGGACAGAAATGGTGCCACCCCTGCCCAGCCAACCTACTCTGAAGAGCCTTCCTGCCCTGACAAATAGAGAAGTGTGGTCTCAGAGCACCATCTCTGTTGGGATGCTATGGGGAACTGTAGGGTGCATTGTGTCTGCTTGGGATGCCTACTGCAAAAGCAGTAGGGCCTTTGTATCTCTCTGTCCTTGGCTTCACTATGCCTTGTGGCTACCTCCAGGACTAAGGGTTGCTTGAAGCTGCTTCACGTGTTCACTCCCACAGTTTGCAACACATGTGCATTTAAGTATGCACACTAAGCAGGAAACAAATATTATATATGATCAGACTGGGAAAGTATTTTTTTCCACTGAAGTCTGAAGAATACTTTACATAGCAGGTTTTCATGACACCATAGAGAGGAAAAAATAAATCCAGTTGATTATAGTGGATAAAATGTAAACTATGCCTATACAAATGTCCTTCCTTTTTAAGGTCCACTTGCAACATTGCTGTGAACGTAAGGGAATTTCAGCTGGGCACAATGAAAATTCCTCACATACCATGTGCACGTTTTCTGGATGAAACAGCTATTTTCCCACACACATCCATAGTGATGTTATTAACATGCTCATGATGTTTGGAAATAATCAATTCATAGTATTTCTTCATTTTAGAGTCTAAAAAAAATCTGAAGACTCACGTGTTTTAATTGCATGAAAGTGTCATTTCTAAAATGTTACACAATTGATAAACCAAAGGTAAATGTGGGATTAGAATTAAAAATTATACACATAGATTTTAATATTAACAAATCTGCAGTCATGCAGATGTTCTGTTTCTGGGACAAAATCTCAAAACAACCCTGCAAACCACTGATGAGGTACCACAGTATCTGTCTGTATATTTTGGGGTATAGGCATGCAGTCAAATCATTTGACCTTTTTTTTCATTTTTTTGAAGCAGCCTAGTGTAAGAAGTTTTATTTAAAAAATTTGAAACGTGCTATTCTGAGGATATTTTTTCTCCTATTTTTACAAGCATCTTTAATGCACGATACATTGAAAACTAATCTGAATTACTTTGTCTGTAATATCTCCCATACTACGCACTATAGGAAGCACAGTCCTTCTGCAATTGCTGAGGAAATTCCTTGTGAATTACAGGCTGCTTTCTCATTTAAGGTCATGTGCTGAGGGAACACAGCTCCCTAAATAGTGAGGCTTTTGTTGGGCTATTCATCTCCTGCAGCAGCTCTTCTGAAAAACATGGTCAAAGGCAGAGTGAAACAAGTACCAAGTAAAGCCAGAGTTTCTCATGGATAGATTCCATCCCCAGAAACAAAGCCTCCTCCCAAGGATCCTGCTCTATATAGGCTCCCCATGGGCCTTCTAAAAGCCTTGACCTGTCACATTAGCAGCAGCTTATTCTTTTTCACTAGCCCCCTCCACAATACAGCAAAGCAATGAGCAAGATGCAAGAAAAGCCTTTTTAAAAATATGTATATATATTTTTTTCAATATACATATTTTTTGCCTTAGGACAGCAAGCAGCGTACACTGCAATTTGTCTTGCAAGCCTGCTCTATTGGACCAGAGCACATCAAACAATTAGGTAGGTGTGTGATAAGGAAATACTGGCCATGCCCCTTCACTGCCATGCCAACAAAGTGCTACAGGAGAAAACTGGCAGCAACGTGATGTGTCTGGATGATGGGTGTTACAGATCAGATCTTTCTCCCACAAAGACCCCAGCTTCATTGTCCCCTCACCACAGAATTCAACTCCCTCTAACAGTAAAAAAATAATTTCTGGACAAAAGAACAACAGCTATCACTTCAGTAAGTGGTTTAAGGACTGTTATGAAAAACACATTCTGAGGAATCTTTTCTGTTCAAAAAATTGTATCACATTGTTTAAAGAACATAATCATACCTTTTGTTAAACACTCAGATATTCTCCAGTGAGGTTTTATTTCTTTGTTTTGTTTTGCTAAGTGAAACAGATAACCAGAGACTTTGTTTCCTACTCACCTAAAAATACTACCGAATTGTGACAAGGACAACAGTAAGCAAACCTTTTATAGACCTTTTATCTTAATCCCACTGAAACCAATGGCTCAGAGTCTATTAATTTACATGGGAGGAAAATGATTCTATGCATTTTAAAAAGAAAAGGAAAGTTCAAGGTATAGTTGATACATTACAGAGCAATTCTTCAGACAGAATTAATTTATAACTAAGATATTACAATGAAGCCGTCAGTAAAATCAGGGTCAGTGTAAGGAAACCACCTTTACTTTAAATGAGACACCTTTACCTGGACGGTAGAAAGCTCAGGGACTACATTGAAGGCTGCTTCAGAAACATTTAATAGGCTAGTTTACAACTTTTTTTTTTTTTTTTGAACAAAAACAAGCCCTAAAATTTAAAGCTTTTACGACAATTTAACGGAAAGACGACTGCATCTGTTTTTATTTTTCTCATTCCCCCACTTGATGCATGACCCAAGAAATTCATTGTGAACACTCACGTAACATTTATTTATTCTGCATCCTGCCCTCCTTTCACCTGTATACTACTCATTGCAGTGGGAATTTACAGAAGAAATATTGAATAGGAAATACTAATATGTATACTAATTTCTACCAACCTGCATATAAAGCGGTCCCGCTTTGTTTCTGTAACTCTTATCTATGGCAATTACAGATCAATATTTAGTTTCAGTAATTAATATTGCTAAAATGACATACTGCATGATGTCTTATGAGATGACTCTTTTTTTTTTTTTTTTTGCCAGCAAGATTTTAGTGCATATTTCACAGATGCTGATCAGAATTTCTTAGGGTTTTGGTATCATAAGATAAGTAAATCAGCCTGTTAATTGACTCTTCCAATTGGCATACAGCAATAACATGTCTTCTACCACTACAGCCAGCTTCAAGGGTAAGAAAATGCTTCAGCTTGACCTTGTAGCTCAAATTCTGCTCTCAGATAAGCTTATACTGGTCCCACTGTGTTTAGAAGAGCTTTGCCCATTTCTGAAGGCAGAATTTGATCCTACATTTACAAAGTCAGTTAATATGTTCTCTTGAGAAAATGACTCCTATTTTCCTCACCTTCTTTCAAACTGTAGATTCTTTTTCACATCACACTGGACACATTTCTCAATGCACAGTCACAAAAATTGAAGTGGTTAAGTAAGAATTCAAGAAAACTAATCCTGCCAACTAATTTACATAGAAAAAAGAGCATGTGTGTAAAATCAGACTTGTGTCTGACATACAAAAAGAACAAAGCCCTTATTTGGCAAAACACTGACATGTAGCTAGCAAACCAAACACATCTCTGGTGTAATTTATCTTAGTGCGATGGAGTTGATGCTGCTGACTCCAAAGGCAAAGCCAGGCTGGCAGTGGTTACTATGTAGGTGATGCTGGTGGACAGAGGAACTCTCATTTTCTCTAGCCGCTCAGTTTTTCAAATATCTTAAAATTCATATAAAAGGTTTTATGTTGAAACAAGTATAAAAGCTAAAAATTACTCTTTATCAGATATAAATTATCTTTAAGTGATATAATGCATAAAAAACTATATATATATATATATTTATCTGTGTGTATGCACGCGTGTGTGTGTATACACACAACTATGCACCCACACCAGTAACTAAGCACTCATTTAATCCAGTCATTTTTGTTAAGTGATGAGGAAAAGCTAAGAGGCTAAAGCAGACAAATCAGTGGAATTTAGTCAACTGAGAGAACTATAAAAGTACCATTTACTCTATTTAAGAGCATTTGAATAGTTTCACCTATTGCTATAATATACAGCAATGTTAATATTTCAGTCACAGTTTTGTCCATTCCCACAGAGCATATCAGTACTAGCTACATGTAGAGTGAGATCAGTGCTTTGTCAGACCTGTTCATATCTACATTCTATGCCAGAACTAAATAAATTAGAATACATTAAAGTGCTACATCAACACTAATGTTCCTGAACAGTAGTAACGCACATTTCTCTTTCAAAAAAAAAAAAAAAATACAGCAGCTATAGTTTCAGACATAGTCACATTATGTGAATATGCTTACATGTCACTTTGTTACAGTATCCAACAAAATGCACGACACAAAAACAAACAGCAACAGCCAAGACTCTGACAGAGCAGTAACTTTTTAAAAGTAGAGAATGATGGAAACAGAAATTTGCAGAAAACACACTGTCTTCAGAATTCACACTTGAAAGTTTCGTTTAATCGTAACTTGCTGATGTCGATATTTATTTCCTCTGGTTTGTCACGTCTGTATGTTACTGTTCTTGTACAAACAGTAGGCAAAAACATCTTATCCTTGAAGGAGAAGATACAATTTTTATCAACAATTAGCTAACTTTTATGTGCAAGAAAAAATTACTGAACATGATGGCTCTGAAATCAATTACCTTCTTTGTTGCAGACACTCTGTAATCAGCTGAAGATTTAACTTTATTGCTATTCCCTTGCAGAATTATCTGCCTGATGATAAGTACAACAAGCAACCCAATCAGAAATGTAACTATAAAGATTATGGAAAACACTCTGAAGTAGCTTCGTCCAGAGAAACATTCTGCAATGAAAGGAAAACACAAGTGAAAAGCCTAACATACAGAATAGGCACGTCCCTCAAGCACATTTATATTTACTACTGCGTATTAATGGAGCATAAATGTAACATGAGCCTGATAAAAGTTAAGGGAAAATAACTCACGCTGCCATACAAAAGCTTTTAAAGCAAAGCACATCAAGAACTCCGATTAAGACCAAGTGTAGAAAAATGGTCAAATATTATTCCTTTAATCTACAGAAGTAAGACTAAGGCTTCACTGTCTTGGCTACCATAAATTCTCTGCAAACGAATGAGTTTACAGCTGAAATAGAGAAGATGAATTGGTAGAGATGTGTGAGGCCAAGACAGTTTAATTTTCACAAGATTACAGCACAGATCATTGGCAAAATATGAAAGAAAACATGTTTTTTTGATTCCTTGTCCAGTACTCTCTTCACTGGCCAACCTCTCTCACACAGTTGGCTTTCCTCTAATTAATACGAAAATCATGAAAAAAGTATTCTCAATTAGTTTTCTCATTTATGAATTTTAAGAGAAAAAGACAGACAAAAATGTGAAGTGACAAAAGATAACCATTTTGTCCATTTTTGTTGTAGTGTGGACTGATTAAACTTTATGATATCTTATCAAAAAATATTTTATTCTTTCAAAGTCCTCATAACTATAGTTTTTTTGCACTTGAAAGGAGTATTTAAACATCACTGAAAGTGAGGTAAGCATTATATTTCATTCTTCATTTCTGGTAATGTCAAATGATGTAAACATATCTGAAGTAATAAAACACACAAATGCCATAATCATAGAACCATAGAATCATAGAATACCCCGAGTTGGAAGGGACCCACAAGGATCATCGAGTCCAACTCTAGGTCCCTAAAGGGCAACCCAAAATCAGACCACGTGTCTGAGAGTGTTGTCCAAACACTTGTTGAACTCCGTCAGGCTCAGTGCCATGACCACTTCCCTGGGGAGCCTGTCCCAGTGCCCGACCACCCTCTCAGTGAAGAACCTTTTCCTAACACCCAGCCTGACCCTCCCCTGTCACAGCTCCATGCCGTTCCCTCGGGTCCTGTCGCTGTCACCAGAGAGCAGAGCCCAGTGCCTCCCCCTCCGCTCCCCTCGTGAGGAAGCTGTAGACCAAAACAATGGATTTTTATAAATATTTCTTTAAGCATTGCTCAGGAAGGATTCATTATTATTAGATGTCTCTCAAGGAGCTGGGAAATCTGTTTAGCAATGCTTGCCAGTTACATTTCCTGTTATTATTTATCTTTTACTTTCCCTGAAGCTAGGAGTGATTTTTCCCTTTTTCCTGCTTTCTTTCTTTGTTATTGTAATAATACTGACACACTTCTGAAAGACACTGTAACAGTGGTGAATTCAGTTATTAATCCTCACAGATTCCTATCTCTTACCAAAATTATCTAGAAAATATCACATACCTGAAGTCTGGTCAATGTAATGCAACAGGTAAGCACATGAGGTTTTACACTGGTCAAGTTTAGCTTGAGATGCATTGTTAGAATGATGGCACTGAACACAATTCCTATAAAAGAGAAACGTAATTAAAAAACAATGGCTTTCTCTGCATTCCCCTTACAGAGATTGTATCAACAAGCTGATGTATCACTTGCACATAATGTTTTCCTGTTGTTAGTAAAAACATTGCGACATTTATTTATTTTTTTCTGAAATGCGATGCCTTCCTCAGCATTTTAGCCCTGTGATACTTCTCAGAACTGACCAGTCAGACGTAATAAAGTAAAGCATCTCTTTGGCCTCAAGCCACCCTCACCCAGCCCCTGCTCTGCATTTTGTGATGTGTGTTCTTCAGGGGTGTAGCTAAGGGTCTAGCACCATCTCTTCTACTTACAGCCTCCAGTTCAGTCTTTGTCTTCCTTACCTATCATTCTCATTGGGATGCATGCTGTGATTGTTAAGAATTTTGTTGATGCTTTGTTAAGAAAAAGCATCAACACCGCTCGGCAGTTCATAAGGGTCATCAGCACAGTGGGAGGCGGCACTGCCAGTCTCACTAATTCCACTTTATAGCTTTGCAGAGGATGGACATCACAAGTGACACTGGAAAAGCCTTGACTGAATTCTTAATGAAGCTGTGCCATCTTCTGAATGTATTAAAGGCACACATTTCACAGTGACTTTGAACAAGCTTAAGCCAGCAAGGCTAACACCCTTTCAGACATGGCCCAGCTTGTCTCTCCAGTGTATTCACCAGCTGAGCTATAATTCAAACAAACATAAATAAACAACAATTGTTTCTATTGCATTTCCCTTTCCAACTAAAGGCCGATCTGCCACCTTCTTGTCCACAGTGGAATGCAGGAGGTTACACGTGCTAACAGGAGAGCGCAGAAGAACCGTGCCCAAGGACAGGGCTTCATTTACTCTAAAGCAGCCCCAGTCTGTGTGTCACCAACAGGCTGGCCTAACTTCTCTCCTCCTCTGGCGGCTGCTTTCGATCTCTGTCCCTTCCTTACACGGATAAGGAAAAACGGTATGTTTTAGAATTAGCACAGCAAAGCCTAAGTGGCTTAAAACTGAGCAATGGAGAATGCTGATCTCTGGGTAAGACCAGCTCTGCTCTGCTGACCGATGGCGGTGAGAGTGTGCAGGTACCGCTCTTGTTCCGCACCGCCTTCCTTCAGCTGGGAAGCACAGGGAGTGTGCAAAAACAAACAGAGACAATATTATTGCACCAGGTGGCATTCAAGAGTAGGATCTACTTTTAAAACTCCAAAGACAGGGGCTTTATTTCCTACCCAGAAGATTTCATATGAAGAATCATCCTTTAATATATATGAAAAAGCTGTACTCATATGACACACTTCCTTTGACTTCCAAAAGCAGAAAGCTGGACATAGACTGGTGAACACAGATATGGACATTCAGCTGTCTTTATTGCCAATGTGAACCCCTCAACTACACAGAGAGAAGCCTCAAGTAGGAATTCTGTTTCCTATAGCCTAAACATCTAAGAAAAATAGCACACATCTAGCCAAGCAGAAATATTTCTCCTTGTTTCAACACTACAGAGTTAAACATCAAGTCTAGCACAAGAAACGTACCAGTTTTCTTCACAGGCTTTGTTACAAGTAGGGCAATATTCACACAAACGGCCAAAGCTTCTTGGATCAGTGCACTCACACTTTCCACATACACAATTTCCTCTTCCACTGCAAATCTGGCCCTTTGAATTCAGGCACTGTTTTGCTGATTGTAACGAACACTGGCAACGGTCACCTTCCCAGCCAGCAAAGCATTTACATTTACCAGCTTCACATTCACCATTACCTACAACATCAGATAATCTTGAGTCATATGCTTTTATGAAAACATAGAAAGTCAATTTTTATATGCATACGTTTGTATTGCTGGAGCCTTGTTGATCAGCTTTTTAAGTTAACAAATCAGGCTGAAATTATCACCATGATAGATATTTATGGCTGCTGTTTGTTGATAATTTGAGCAAAAGCTGCTACCTTCATCTCATCCTAAAATGTTTTACTAGGATTTTCCCTGTTGCCCTAGATCAAAGCAGCAGAGGTTAAAAATTGCACAACATTCAGGAACACAGTCTTCAGGCAAACTAAACAAACTTCTCTGTGTCAATAAAGCATTCAATTCAAATAAATGGCAAGATTTTGGGAGGAAGGAGTATCAAGTTCATGTACACATGCCAGGTTTTCTTTTACTTTTTCTTTTCAGAAGCATGCATTACAACAATGCTTTTCTGCCTTTCTGAAGGACAGATGACTGAGCAGGAGAGGTGGGTATGCTGTATTTATGAACTGTGGGTTGCGTAATAAGAACTTAAAACACACACCCTTAAGGACTCAAAGGCTACAAAGAACCTCTGGTGGCCTTTATAATTTTCCAGGCAAAGCAGTAGGAGCTTTAGGGCAAAATCCATATGTTTTCCATGTTGCAGTACATTTAGGCAGGTGTACAATTCCCATGCTGGTAATGTTTGCCACTGTTTTACAGCGTGGGAAAACACCTTTAGGAAATATAGAAACAGAAAGCACATAAAGCTTTTGCAGGTCTAGCAAATCTCTTGAGATCTCCCCAGCTATGCCTTGGTGGTACTTGTTTCACACACACTGAGATGGTCTTGTGCTCCAGGGACCCACAGACAAGCTGCAATGAGATGGTTGCATCTAACACATGGGATCACATGGGATCTTATGCCATAACACATGGCTTAAGAGGGAGTGAGACCAAAGTATAGGCTGCTCCTTCTTCTGCCTGGGCTGGGCAAAAGGTGGGTAAGGGGATCGTAGAACATCTCGGTGCAAGGCTCTGCACTGTACAATATCCCAATATCCCATGGCTCAGCCATGGCCCCCTGCTGCAGGTTCTCCTTGGGCTGGAGACTCCATCACACATGAGAATCCCCAGCACCTCTTAGACAAAGATCTCCCTGTTTCCTCTTCCCCTGCATCTCAGGCTTTGGGAGCTCACAATTTTGAGAGGTCTGCTTAAGTTAAGAAATAATATATTCACAAAGTTTGTTGGGGCTAGAGGAGAAGATTGAGAACATGAACCATAATTCTTTGTGTTGGAATGAAGTATTTAAAGAATTAGGTAACATTATTTCTCTCCATTTTATGTAAAGTGCACAGTCACCAACAGAGCAAAAACAGAGTAACTGCCAAAGCCCCTAGTATTACTCTAAATTTACCTTACTGTAGCTGAAAATCGGTCCCTCAGTTCACAAATTGGTTAGTATAGAGTGAAATGAAACGATACGGGGCAGCAGGACGGATTTTAAAATACTTCAAAAATTACTTCTGAGGGGAAAAAATATATTCTGGTAGAGATAGTGATACTGATTAAATCATATTTTTCCATAATAACATCAACTTAAAAGTACATGTTTTCTACTTAGTTCATATACAATTTTCATTTGCTTGCTTTCTTTAAAAACATAAAGTAGGCCACACACACAAAAAAATAGGATTTCTAACAACTGTCCCTGATTATGTTTCACTCACTCTCTCCTTTACTAGGAGCAGGTGTTCTGAACAGTGTTAGCATATATGTCAGTATTTGAAACCAAGTGTCATTGTATTTCTGATGAGACCAATTTAGGGTGTTAGAAAATCTGAACCTCATCTGGAAGTTACGGTTCCTCCTAATCCCTTAGTATCTCATATATACACCCTAATTCTGCATACACAATTCTTGCACTTTACAGCCTTATATCATTGTTTTCAGCTGCATAATGAATATAAGTTTCAGAAAACAAAACAAAAGAAAAGAAAAACAAAGCACAGACTTAAATTCTGCAGCTTACCAGAACATAAGTTTCCTTGGTGATATGGGCAGGAAAAATCATCCATTTCACAGTACTTGCCATACACCTTGCCTAGCTTGTTTTTGTAGCAGAAACATTTTCCATCTATGCAATTTCCTTGACCACTGCAGATGGGCTGGTCCTGGTGTCGTCTGCACCTCTCAGAAGGAACCGTATCTCTGTTAGAGCTACAGTCGTTGTCACTGCAATGGGACGGTTTGCCATCGGGAAAAGTTTCATCAGCCCACACTCTCTTCTGCTTTGCACTGTCTCCACTCTGACAGGCACAGCTTTTCTGTACATTAATGATGGTGGTTTCATTGAAACCAATAGGCTTAAGTATCACAAATTTTCTTCCTCCAGTTGTATCACATCCTTTCATTGTAACCGATACATTGAACAGTACCTAAGAAGAAATAAAGACATATTTTACATCGTTATGATTTCCTACCAATTGGTTATAATTCTTAGCACACAAATAAGGCAGAATCTTACATTATGTATGTGTACTAGCTGGTAATAAGAAAATACACAGTGGCCATTTGTGAAATATATTAGCAAAGATAGGCATCACGAATACAGTTAAAACCCCAACAGTAGAATATTGGCAGCAGTCTACTTTTCATGTTAAAAAGGCATAGTTGCAGAAGACAAGTTTAATACAAGTTAAATACCCATAGAATTACCATCCTCCTCCTCCTTTTATTTAAAGTGTTCATTCTGCGTACATTATAGAAACACTCAAGATCAGCTTGAGCAAGACAAACAAACAGAAACAGAGATACTCATCATAAAAACATTCTATAATAAATGTTCTTGTTGTAGAAAGAGTCTGTGGAAACAGAAAACAAACAGATTTTTTTTTTTTTTTGGAAGGCCCTATCTACTCCTGCTAAAACATAGAAATGGCTCACACCTTAGCAGCAGGTTATTTTTGCCTTTCCTATGATGGGGATGCTGTTCTTGCTGTGGCCCTAGGCAGAGCAAGCATTGCTTCAGGGTGGACCTAGCGCCCATCACCACCCTGGCCATGGCACGGCCATCACCACCATGCCCTGGGTCCTTGCCCTTGGCAGAGCTCACTGCAGCAGCAGCCCCTGTGACTTTCCAGGGCCCTGGCACAGGACCCTGGGTCATTTTGGTTGTTGGTGACTGCCATGAAGTTGGCACCAGTGTCTACCAAAACTCTTTGGCATCTTTGTTATCTGTGGTAGTTTCACCATAGCAGTCTTTGTATTTCACAATTGCTTTTTTTTTTTTTTGCTTTTTTGACTGGTGGGCTTCTGACAGGATATTCTCACTAAGGCTGTGTAGCCTGCTGACTGAGAGCAACTCTTCCTAGCCTCCTTGCAGAGAAAGTATCACCAAGAAGAAAAGGTGAGAAAGGAGCCCGACAGATGCAAGTACCTTTACTTTTAACCACCAAAGAACAAAGATTTCCAAATCAAAAGAACAGAAAACATAAGAAACTGATTACATGGGAGGCTGAAACTGTCCACAGAGACTGCGAGCATTCATTTCTCTTGGCGGGCTCCCCCTCCCGCTGCGCCCCCACCCTTGCTCGACAATGGCAGCTTTGTGCCCAGCCGGGCTGCGGCTGCCTACACGAACCAGAGAAGAATGCAGTGCAGAGCATGCACTTCTTAACTGTCCCATCGAGGGTGCATACAGGCTTTGTCTCTCTCTTTGCTTTTCTTCTTCTTGTTTTTCAAGTGCGCTATTGCATGCGTAACCCCTCAGCTGCCTGCCGTCTCTGTGCTTGAGACTTCTTCCATTTGGTTACGACAGCGTGGCTATGCGCTAGTAGTTCATTCGGCAGGTGCATATTGCATGGGGTGGAAAGGCTGCAGCTAGAGAGCGTGCTTTGTGTTCAACCCAGACCCCTGCTAGAAAACATGATCTTCACGCACAACACTACTGCAGGAATGGCAGGGAGATGGGAGGGAAGCGCAAACCGTGTCTTGCCTATGAGTTATGAAACGTGATGGGTCTGAACACAGCAGCAGAAATATTAAACTTATTACAATTAAATAATCATGACACCGTGAACACTGACACTCACTAATAGCCAAAGTTAGTTTTGTGCCCTGAAGAGGCCAAAGGATTCTTCCAGAATATAATACGCTTTGTGTTTTGGTAAGAAAAGGAAGGAAGAAGGATTAGACAATGAAAGGAATGTGAGAATTAAGGAAAAGCATTTTGCCTGTAAACAAATACTGAAAGGAGGATTTACGGTTAAAAATAAATTAATCTCTTGGGGATGGCTCATTTTCAACCGCAGTAAGCTTTAGGACCACATGCAATCTTTTACAATCAACTGGCTCGGCTCTTTATTAAAAAGAACCAGATATAAATATTTTTCTTTTCATTAAACAGAACAAATTCCAATCCTATTTCTTATGACATACACAGAGAACAACGCTGCAGAAGAGATGAGTTAAGAAGAAAAACATATCATATCTCCCTTAAAGTGTAGGAGCTAATCAGCAGCAAATTATGTAGACAAAATACAGAACAGTATAAAAGACATGTAAATGAACATATCTAAAATTCACACATTTAGCCTACTGTTTTGCTTTGCTATTTCTACACACAGACACATTCAAATCCCATCAGCTGAGCTGTGTGTACATTGCAAGAAGGAAAGAACTCCTTGACCCTGCTCTCCAGAAACACAGACCTCTTCCTGGCAAGCTAAAGGAATTACTCTGCTGGTCCAAGCAATCAAATAAATATATCAAGGCACAGAGAAGTTGTTCTGGGAAGAAAACCACGTTCTTTATATAAGCCAGACATCTTCCCCGGCATTTTCATGGTGCACGATGCTCCAGTTTTATAATCCATTTCACTCAGTAGGTGGCACTGATCCAAATAGGGATAAATCATTTTATTAATTTGATTTATAAAATAAACTAATTACCCATGACTCTGAGTGTGCATGAAGGCTAGTAGAGCAAGGAGAGGGAAAGGTGACGTCTTGTACAGATCCAAGTAGCACAAATTCCAGTGGTTCTTTTCCACTGAGTGATTATCTTTCAACCTCTTTAAGTACAAATTTCACCACAATGAACACGGCCATTGTGTCCAGTGAAGGACAAAGGAGGATAGCTTTAATGGACATTAGCTTTCAGGAAAAGCTTTGAGCCTTAGTCTCACAAGATTAGTGAGAACTAAAATAAGATTCAGGAGAAATAAAACCTGAGAATAATAGAGACTCTGTGATCATTAATCACTAAAATCCATTTTCAGTTTGAGTAAATCCCTAGAAGATTTCGCACCATTGAAACCCAACCAAACAGAAAAATAAGTATTCCAGTTCCTTGAAGAAAGAGAACTAGCAACATACTTCTTCATTATATCCCACATTTTTACATCCTTCCATGCCAGTTTTTTTATTTCCATCAGGACAGATTGCAGTGATATTGAAATTAAGATCCTGGATCTGGTTATCCACTTGAATTTTCACTTCAGAGATTAGTTTCTGTAACCAGAAAACAACTTTTAGTTGCATTGCATCTCAACATATAATGTGCACTAGTGATTAATACCAAGTACTGCTGCTATGGCTAACTAAAAATGAAGAAAGCTTGTCTGTGTGAATAAAGGAATGAATTAAAGCATTGTTTCCCATATAAAGACCTGATTACATTCCAAATATACATAACCAGTGAACTGGTAATTCTGATAAAGAGGATTACGTTTTCCAGATAAAAATGTTTTCAGCTTTTCTAAAATGGTTTTGAGGCTGTATTTTTGGCAATTTGAAAATCTATTCTAACAATCATGTGCAACAAAAAACACTTATTGTTTGAGAGACTATGCTGTACTTTAGCCACACATTCAAAATAAAACAGTAAACATACAGACAGACATTACTATTCAGCAGAACAAGCTACAAATTGAATTGATGCTTTAAACTTCTGATATTTTGCATCTGTCTTGGAAAAGTTTCCTCTGAGCAAACCTTAGGGTGATATAAAGGCTACTGGGATTACCCTTACTTATTTATTTGGGTCAGCTAGGACTATGTAAATCAACAACCGGTTGATTCCCACTAGGGCTTTTTACAATACAAAGTAATGAAAAAGACAACTACTTTGTAACTAGTATTTATTGCATCTTCTAAAATCCTACTTAGTAATTATAAAAGGAATATTACTTCTTTTATCTTCTGTAAATATATTAAAACTCTGTACAAATCTATGAGATGAAAATTGCACAAAAAATTACTAAAATTCCTTGCATTTTACCATTTTTAAAATTAGTTTGATGGGACATTTTACTGTTACAAATGGAAATTTAATTACATGAATCTGAACATATGTTTATCTTAGTGACTTTTTGAAAATTAGTGACTCATCTTTGGCTTTTTAGACAGGGATTTTCGGCCAGGGTTTTCCACAACTAAGCCTAAGGCTTCCCTGCTTGGAGCAAGAGTGCAAGAGGCCCATTGCCATCAAACATCAACACTAAATTTATTTTCTTATGGTAGTACTTTTGCTATCAAGAAAGCAAAACATTCAAGCCTTGTTCACTGTGTGTTTGTATATTATAAGCCACTAAAACCATGATAAAAAAACTAAGAAGTATCAAATCCAATGGAGTTTAGGATGGGAAGGAAGATAATGTCCAAAAAAATGAAAATAAGGCAAGAGCAAACTAGGGGTGGCTGGAGCAGGAAAGTCCCACAGAATCTTCCATTTAACTAAAAGGATTATTTTGTAAATTTTTATTTCTTCTCCTTGAATGTTTGTCCTGCATTATCCTGTAAAAACTGGGATACAATTTAGCATGGACAGTTTAAAAGTGGCATGCAAAAGAACCATGAGCTTCAATTTTTTTTTTTTTTTTGCCAGCAGTATTTTACAATTTCCTGCAAATCTCTATATTCAAAATGAGATTTCTTGATTTTATAAGAGAAAGTATAACACCAGAGAGACCTTCTCTGCAATTTGATTATACTTCTTCTGTTTTTGACTGTCTTTGGCTTCTGTACAACATTTCCAACGTGACAGCATGAAAAACGTGCACAAACACACTCTATTGCTAGTAATTGACAGGGGACTTGGCTTTTCATTAGAGCCAATATGCTGAAAGCAACCAAATAGCCTAATTTAGATGGTTAACCAAGTACAATGGATGATTTTATTCTTCCATCTCCAAATAATTAATGTGATGCACTTTAATACCTTGCATATAGGCTTGTAACTTATTTTTCAACTTTTGAACCTTGAATGTTTATGTAACTTGCAAACCTTGAAAGCATTCAACTGTCTAACCCATCACTTTTATTTTGCTGCTGCTCTATGGGCTCATTTTATTACATCAAACGTATACTACATGGCTTTTTTTCAAATCTGTTTATCCCCCCTCCCACTCACTATCAAGATGACAGTCTCCACTTTCAAGCTGCCATTCCCTGCCAATCATTTGTGAAAAATAACTTTATGCTCTTTCCCATACTATTACTTCCAGTTGAGAACTCCACCCAGAAGTTCACAAAGCCATCTCCATTGTTCTCTCTCAAATCCCTATCAAAACTCTTCTTCGCTGCAAGCCTTAAAACCTTGAGTCATCATGCTGCTTTGTGCAATGAGAATGCCACTTTCCACAATACCCACAACATCCTCTTGTCAAAATGTGTCCTTGTAAATTCCCACCTGTTGTCCATTTCCTAAGAATTATGCTATAAAACCCTCAAGATATTGCAGTGTCTTTTTGCTCTGAATTTATATTGTGACTAGACAGTAGTGTCTGGTTTGTAACTAAAGATCTGAGATTCCAAAATACAAATGAGACAGACATTTCTTTTGAAGTAACGTGGCAAGTGGTGCAAAGAATCAAGCACCATATTAAGGAGCATCCTTAGTAAAGAAAAAGTGTTAGCTCTTGGCTTTGAGACCCCAGCAGCCTGGAAATTTGAGAACTACCATGGGACAGTATCACCCACCAACCCAGACATTCAGAAAAGTAGGAAACCTATCCTTGTGGACTTCAGATAGGAGCCAACATCCTAGAAATTCCAACTTTAGGCTCTAGACTATGAAAGGTGAAAAAACCCTGTACAAATACAGCATCCAACACCGTCATTCTGTTCATACCTGATAGGCTTCTACCACCAAATCATTGAGATTTGCTGCTTGTGATTCTATCTGTCTTGCAACAGTACCAGGCAACAGAGGTAACAGATCCTATGAAAAATACAGTAATTTATGCAGTTTTAATATTTAATATAAATACTGTGTTTTCAAATTTGGAAAAAGAATCAGGTTTCTAACCTACTTTATACCAATGGAACTGGCTTCCTTGAACTGCAAAAATAACATTGATGTTATTGTCAATCAATTTTTCAGAGAGCTGCCCAAGAGATGGATGCTCCTGCAAAATACAACAAAAAAAATGCAGTTTAGTAGGGGAAAACCTTACATTTTATACATGACACAATACAGGACTCCAGAGCCACTCCAATCCTTATTTCTAAATGTACAGAGGAATGCTAGGCCTACATTTAAAAGAAGGTGGGCCTGACCAAATAAACAGACCATGACAAAAAAAAAATAATCATCAGCACATCAGGTAGACTGCAACAGGCTTCTCCGTTGTCAGCCATGCAGCGGTGCTGCACAGTGGGAGGACTAACTCTACTCTTCACACAGCACCATTTTGTTGCTTTGAGTCTGATGCTCATGAAACAGCAGCTGGATATGGTGTAGTCCATGGTCTGTCTAGAAGAACAACAGGATTCCTGAGAACAATAGGCGTGTTCTTGTGCAAAAGTCAGGGAGAAGGAATGCCATCAGGGCACTGAGATGAGGTGTGCTTTTGGGAGTGGCAAGGCGAGTCATTAAGTTTGTTTCTCAGAAAGGTATTTTGGCACCAGGAATCAGACACATCAGCTAAATGGGTCAGGTTCTAGCAATATCAATATTGTGTATATATATATATATATATATATATCTTACAGCTGACACCTTTCTCCAAGACTTGCCTTAGGACTGATGCCTCCGGTCACCACTGCAATGGGGTGACCACTGCAAGAAATGGGAAAGCACAAAGGTGTCTGTGTGGTCCCAGTGGGCTTTGTACATCTGGGTTGTGTGGTTTCCCTTCAGTTCAGTACTCTAAAACAAACTGTATCTGAAAGTCACTGCTGATTTACTACATACATGTCCGCGAATGCATCCTAAGAAGTAATTTCAACATTTAAAATTCATGACTAAACATAGAGAAGTGACTGGGGCTCTTCCCTGTACTTACTCTTCCAGAGTTTTCATCAGGAGACCTATACACATATGCCAGCTCCTTCAACATCGTTCCTCTACATACTTCTGCTGTCTTTCTCTTCCTGACGTTTTTCATCATCTGTCCCATATTCTCTTTTTCTTCCTCTCTCCTACACAAACACACTCTCCCTATTTTCCTGCACAATTCATTACTCCTCGGAGTGCCACTTGTTATTCAAGGCACCCTGCAAGTCAACTGCTATCCTAACAATAATTTGAAAGCCAGGACAGCAGAGACAAAGTTATGCAAGGGGGTAAAATCCATTTTCCACCACACTGCACTATTATAAACAGCCCTGTATAGAAAGAACAAAGGAGTTCCTTGCTGCAGTTTGATCTTAGCAAGGATCTCAACTTATTTATCCTTTGATAAGACATTATATTCTTTAAGATAAGTGATGAATGTTAGGTAACACAGCGATAAACAGGCCTTCTTAACAGCTGCAGCTGCGGAGTGTGCCATACGTGGGGGTCCAGAGAGCATACATTCCTGGTACACAGCACAGTTACAGGTGAAGTGCAGCAGCAGTGGCCTTGTTGCCATTCTCACAACACAGTATTAAGGCCTCTTCCCTTCTCCATGACCACAGACCACAGTGATAGGGCCCGCATTGTCCTGCACAAGCCTACATGCCACATGCAACAGGCTGGCAGATCACAGATGCACCAAGTGGTCCCAGGACATGGGCTAGTGAAGTCAGATGTTCTACAAATATCTTCTGCACTGTAAATGTGGGGCAGTAGTGAGGGATCATGAGAGGGTGCTTGATCAAGTCAGTCTCCTGCTTAACATATGACACCAGACATGTCCAAATTCCAGCAAAGTGACCCTTCAACATCTCTGCAACTAATGACAAAAGTTTGAGATCGTTGGTATCAGAAATGGGTTTCCAACCCTTCATGAAACAAAAGCTTATTTAGATGGAGCTTACTGAAGTCAAGAGATGACAGGCATAGACATGCAAGGGTTGTAGGGACTGGATCCCCAAACTACATAGTCTGCTTACAAGTAAAACTGAACTTCCATCTACTTGTCAGCTCTAACTCATTACAGTGTCCAGTTTGGTTAATAGTACATTAAACTCACTTCAGATTAGAAAGAAAAATTTCCTTTTTATTAGAATGGAGTTTTTTTTAAAGAAGCATCAACAGAACCACACACTCTTTTTCATTTTAAGCATGTAAGGAGACGACTGTTGGTCACTCAAGGAGTTTCATTTTGCTTGCTGTAAAAACCTTGGTGTACTCTATGTATTTTTATCTTATCTACCCCCACTACTGCTTAGGAGAATGTATTCTCATTTTAGATCTTCTTTCTTGTTCCAATTACATCATTCATTTTATTTCTTTAACCTACTGTGTTAAGCTGAGAAGATAGCTACTACAGACGTTAAGTATTTCAGAAAAACAGTGAATCAAGCACAGATCTAATTAAAATGGACTAGATTTCTTTCCTGTCTTATGATTTTTGCTGACCTCTGCATGACTGCTTAACAAAGATTAGAAAGAAACAGGCAGAAAAATGAATAACTGGAAACATTTCTGATTTAAAGATTAAGTTTTTGCAAATAAATAAAGTCTTTTTAACTGGAACAAGAAGAAAATTAAAGTATGCCAGAATTCAGTCTTCTCTAGACTACCAGGCGCTAAGAATGAAAGCAGGAGCACAATGTTATTACAGATGGCTCTTTAGTTTAACATATCACATCAAAATTGCACCGAGAAGGAAAAAAAAATGCAAAAATATGCTTCTTTACAATGTATTTTTTTTTAAATTGACCTTTCATGACATCTCATTTAAATAGTAGTTACATAGATTTTCTTTTTCCTGGTTTTACTTGCTCATTTGAAGCTTCTTTCTCTTTCTTTATGAATCTCTGGCTAATGAGAATATGACTAAAATAATCACAAGCTCTATACTACTGAGAAGAAAAAAAAAAGCAGGAAACCAGTACACCTACCCTTATAGACACCATTGTGTGTTATCATGTCAAATCTACTCTAGGAAATATCTGATACTGAGAAAGATTTCCATTCTACACCTTTTCTGTTACTAAACTTTACATGTGGGTATGCAAGAATTAGCCAGTGGTTGAAAAAATATATGGGCCAGCAGACAACACATGGGCCAAAATGTGCCAGTCTAGGTATCTTTCACAAGGTCATTTCATTTGGGTGGCCAGAAAGAATACCTAATTTCACAAAAAGCATCAGTAGCAATAATCATGGAGATTTCTTACTCTGTATGGGACAATAAAATCATGATTCTTCAGCCCAGAATTCAGAACATCATTTAAAACCCTTTCTTCAGTCAGCTATCAATCTTTCATTGAAAGAGATTAATTAATTTTGTCTGTATTTTATATTGGCAAGGTTTTCCAGCCTAAAGATAAGTTCATTTCTCAAGTTGGACAGATTTTTTTTTTTCTGAAACTGACAATATCTTTATTACCAAAGAAATCCTGAATCCCAGAGAAAGATTTGTATCTACAGCAATTGTTTAATAAAGCGGAGAAAAAAATAGAGATAAGGACACCATAACCTATAAGTATGGTCTGCTTTGGGAAAGGAAAATTTCTGGATTCTTTGTTTTAAGCAGAATAAGGGAAAGGGTTGTTTTTATCCCAGGGACACTGTAAAAATACTGAAACTGAACAGACTAGTTAAGGGGGAAATAAATAATACTGACATCTGTGAGGGAATA
Source organism: Anseranas semipalmata (assembly GCA_013399115.1). Taxonomy (NCBI): domain Eukaryota; kingdom Metazoa; phylum Chordata; class Aves; order Anseriformes; family Anseranatidae; genus Anseranas; species Anseranas semipalmata. Next base: position 1,190,328 of record VXAA01004147.1, on the reverse strand, counting down.
TCCAAAAGGTGACAGAGGGAGTGCATTAACGCAAAACATCAGATAATCGGAAATCCAGACGACCTTCCTGTCAGCGCATGCTCAGCTGCCTCCTCCCTTCGGCGAGGTCTTGAACACCCACCTATTCCCAGAAACCTCCCGTATTTCATGATCACACACCATACAGCCGCCGCCTCCTGCTGCCTCCCGGTAAAACACCCCACGCTGGGACTAAATTCCAGGCTATCCTGGCCTACACCGAGCCCTCACTGATTTCCTGGCCAGCTTGGCCAGGAACGCAGGCTGAATGCTTCAACTAAGTGTGGTGAGCACTGAGAAGAAAACCTTGACGTGCTCTAATGATACCACAGCTCAGATTTCCATTTTCTGGCGCTTACATAGCAATTAAGTAATGATTCACATTTCTTAAATGAATGAATTACATCCATGTAAGGAAATAGCCAGTGCAATTAAATAGTACAAATCTTAGAGAAACATCCTTTCTTATATTACTTACAGCTATTTTACACATACTGGCAGAAATCTTTTTGAAAGCTAAAAATATCTGCTGAAGTCTTATTATTTTATTAAAACATATTTGAGCGACTTTTTGCACAGGTATGTATTACCACACATTGGTTTTATACTGTGAGATTCAAATGTATTTAATGCTACGTTAACACAGCAAAGCTTTCTGGCACAAAAGTATTCTCTAGTCCATCAGTGTTGGATTAGCTCATTGCTGCTGTATGTCTTCAGTTTCACTCTTACAAAGCTTTTTCAATCAGTACAACTATTCATTTTCTGACCATAAAACATGACCACTACCTTTGGTCTGTTAGCATAATCACGCAATTCTTACATATTACCAGCTTTTTCTCCTGCAAAACATCACAACAGATGCTTCCTACTTATATTTTATACAACATGTGTGCCATGTTATGAGATGGTAAGAAAACACACATTAAACAACAGTAATATATTCTCCTCTGTTCCATACTGTTGACTCAGACTGAACATTACTTTATCTCAGATACAAAGGATGTCAATATTTCCATGTGATGTATTCTTCATTTCACATCTTGTCTACCTGAGAAAATATTATTCTAATAATTGAATTAAAAGCAATGCTTTGGCACCCATCTAAAAACCTCATTTACACCGCTTCCCTGTAGGCAGAATGTATGACATATACCTTACCATACTCGTAGCTTTGACGTACACATTATCTTTCAAATGACAGTTTCCATCATGGGGAATTACGATCCCTGCTAATTTACTATCAAGGGCCAGATGGGAAGTTTGATCTGTCATCACAAGTAGTAGTCGCTTGGCTTCTTTGCGCCATCCAATGTGGCTCTGAAAAGAAAACAAAATTGAACATAAGAAAATGATAACTACCTACTTTCTAAAATAATAAATAACAAAATGAAAGACGAATGTAGAAGTCTACTTCCAGGTATTACACTACTTAGCAGCACTGAGTTTAAACCAGGATATTTAAAGCATTCATTCTTCTTTTGTATGGAAACATTTTTCATATCCTACATCTGAAAACTACTTCTGGGAGTCAGAGATCCACTTACCATTTGCTTTCTTATTGAAGGAAGATTCCTCAAAATATAAACAAGTTATGCATTATACAGTGGGCTTCAGTAACAGCTGCCACATTGTTATTACATACAAATGCATATGCATAACATCTGTATAATTCTCTGGGATCCCAAAAGCATTACAACCAACAAATATGCATCGTTGGTATCAGTACTTGGTGCCCTCTTCTATTTTTACTTTCCATTTATTTACTTGATATTCTAGTCATTCTATAATTTCCTTTTCCTACACAGCTTTCCAGAAAGGACTTTTGCATATGATTATCCAATCACTAAACACACAGTTTGTGTGTCTTCATGCACCCACAAATTGAGAAAATCCTCATTATGCACCAAAATACTACAAATATCTTAAGGGATTATTAGCAAAGTGGCATCTGCAAAGGTGAATTTAATGTGCTTTAGGAATTCAGTGATGTGAAGGTTGTAGCAAGGCAAGCTTATATCCGGGTTGGGTGCCAGTTTGTATTTCTAGAACATTTATTTTTCTGCAAGGAGTAAATGGCTGCTTTAAATCAAATTTTGGAGAGGCAGAATCACTTCATATTCTTCTTCATTCTCCCTGTCTATTATTCTGTCTCCTTCTTCACTGATTCAATTTTTTCCTCCTTTTCCCTCCTTCCTTGCTTTTCCTTCCTATTACTCTGTCTCATCTCTGCCACTTCCCTTAACACTGCTGGCTATCATCCATCTCATGTGAAACCTATCTACAAAACAGTCCATGCATTCAGCCAGGGTTCAAGATTTATCCTCTCTTTCCTTTCTTTGCTTTGCAGAGAGGGACTTAGCTCCCTTCTCGCACTCTTTCCCTGCTAGCTCTGAACAGGGAATGAGTACCTAATAACAGTAGGGGTAGTAAGTGCAGAGGGGTGTGGTGTCTTTTCCAGCTCACATGCCAGGCACCAGCCTCACTCAGACAATCCTGGACAGTGTTCCCCTAAATAAATGGTATTAAGTTTTATTTATAAACAGTTTATATCTTAAAAAATCCCAATTTTTTCTCCAGCAGCATAGAACCTCCTTGCTCCTAAGACTCCATCACTTCACTTTGTCAGCTCAAGACTCCTACCTTCATACATCACAGCAACCAAAATTTCAAAGTTGCTCCATGTACTAACCTGATACTGCTTGCAAGAGGGATGTATTGGTCAAAGCAAGTTGGAGCAAGTTATAAAGTTCCTTTGTAGGCAAAAGGAGTGCACATTAATATAAATTATAGTTCATTATGGTAGTTATGAATTGTACACTGTTCTCATCCATTTTGGTTCACAATTCAATTAGCACGAAATCCTCCCCGTTCTCATGAATGTTTTTGTTCTATTGTTTTTGGAAGCAAAGATTATTCTAAAACTCACATGTCATAAATGTGGAATGTATCCACTGAGAAACACTAAATTTTAAGGAATTTTTCCAAAGCTTCAGAATAATTTTTTGTAACAGCTGTGATCACAGTGTCTGTGAAGAGTGGCTTTTACTTACCTGTGTTACATCTCATCAAAATCTGAAAATAAAATTGGAGCCAAACTATTCATTTTTAGCACAGTTTGGATTCCTTTTTGGCCTTGACTCCTTCTACTGCTCCAAAAGAGGATGTGAAAATGCACAAGATAAAAGAATTACCCTGACATCATCCCAAGAAACAAGAACCACACCAAAAGGCTGTGATTTGGACAGGAGTTGAATTACTTTCTGTAAGAAGACCAGAGTTATCTTATAGAGCACTACTAAACCCCAAAATCAGTCAACTTTCAAAATTTCTATTGCACTACTATGCATACAAGGAAAACAACATGTAAAAGAGCCTTTAAGGGCAAACAAATTACTGTTATTTATAGTCTTACAGCTTGGGAACTACTGATGCAGATCTTTTTGATCCCTTTCTGCATGGGAGAGATGGTGATGCAATTTTATCAATATACATAATTTTAATTAATTTTTATTTGATTTGTATTTTTTCAAGTACTAACTCTTTAAAAGCTGAGATAATACTGAAATGCATTTGTTTTTTGTATCTACACAGGATGTGAAATTGATTCTTCAGTTTTCAGATACGTGCCAAATGGTATGTCTTTAATTGGGAACACAAGGAAACCTTCAATGATTTTTGACACTGATTTTATAATTGACTGAAAGTAATTCATGTGAATGTTCAGGCAAGAAGCAGTTGCTTTCACTGTCCATCCTATGCTCACTAGGCTGGTATTAGCTAATACTGAAAAATATGCTATCCTTTTTCAGTTTCAACTGGAAACAGAAATGTATAGATAAAGGGGAAATGATGAAAAAGAAGGAAGAAGTCTTAACTATTTTCAGGCCTAGAACTGACAGTTTGAATTCAGGAACACTGAACACAGTTGTACCAACATATATATATCCATGTCTGAACTACCATTTAGTCTTTTGCTGATACCCTCCTTACCTGGCACACAGCTGCTTGGAGCATAGCATCAAAACCCCCTTCAGGTGTATCAATATTCCCAGAAATTTTTTGTTTATTCACTGCATTTCTGAATTCTGCTATATTGTCAGTCAGGGACAGAACGTGAATATAACCGTGAGGTGGCATACAATCTAAATTATAATCACTGTACAAAAAACAAAGCAAAACAAAATTTAGAAGAAAGTCTATCACAGTCCACATTTTCCATTTGAAAAAGATGTAAACATTCCCTATCAACCCACAAAAAACCCCGTTACTAATGAAAATGTACACATAGATGGTACAAGAAGTACTTAAGGAATGAAAAATAACTCCACATGAGATTAAGTTCAGTGGGAACTTGCTCTAATTTATAATGAACAACAGATTTTTTTGGTGTTTTATGTAAATGTATACATTAATTTAATTAATATAGTGACAGTACCTATGTAGTATTTCTCTACAGAATGAGAAGAAACACAACGTGAGAGATGGTATCATCTCACAGAAGATGTGATGCCTTGTGGAACATCTATGGAATTGTTGTGCTTTGCTTTTCACTATCCTGAGAAAGGACTATTACACCACAACATTAAGATCCTTTAATAGCTTGATACACGGGCTAGAGGATCAAAACTGGAATAAAATTTAAGTTCCTACATCCACTTAGTAAGTAAATGTACATAAAACTAATGTTGAGTGATAGTTACCTAATGTTAGTGTCAGTTTTCTCAACACATGGATGGGAAACTCCATTTTCAATACCATCTCAGTTGTAAATGATACTTTTTGAAATAATGTATAAGGGAAGAAAGGATTAAGTTTGACATGAGTAAGCTAACAGCAATGGAATTTACAGCACAAACAGAAGTGCTCGTCTGATTCAGAGATGCTAAGCAGGTTTCATCTCACTTACCTTCTGTTGCATACAGCGTGGTCATTCAGACTACAACCTACCCTCCCCTGATTCAGTTTACAGTCAATGAAGAGAAACTGGCACTGTAAGGTGTAATATGCCTGCAGACTTCTACTTTTAGGGAAAATGAATCATGTCCTAGAAGCGATAATTGATTTCCACTGACTATAATAGACAGTCTAGATGACTGCTTTAGACATAGACATTTAAATCTTTGCAATTAAGTTCACTACTAATGCCTACTAATGCACTACTAATTCAAAAATCATTGAAATAAAAAAAGATGCTCATGGACTTCACAGAACCATGAATCACATCTTCCCAGTAAAGATAATACAAGCAAGAAGATGTGAGCAGTTAATAAGCACTTTTCCAAGTATTATGGTTTATACAGATTTTAATTTCTTTTGTGAACAATCTTGTCCTCTAGAGTGTTTCCAAGGTGATCCCACACTTTATCAAAGTGTTGAATGCCAGGCATAAAAGGCATGGCCTGAGAAAAGAAATTCAAGCCAGAACACCTTTCCCATTTAAAGTGGGAATTAGTTCACATTACAACTGTGGAATTGGATCACAGGATTTCTTTTGTTCACTAAATGAGCTAAAAGAAAGAAACTGCATCACATTGACTAAAGTAGACATTTTCAGAAAAGAGCTAATGAATGCAGGATCATACACCAGAAGAGAAGTCCTAGGTCAGAAAGTACAAACCTCTGTAATGAATCTAGGCAACATATATCCAAACTCACTGAGAAAACACTTGGCTATAAAATTAAACACAAAACACATGCAAATAGACTAAAGAAGGATGTTGTTTGGATCATTTTTACAAAGAAAATATTGCACGTTTTTTTCTGATACAACAATAAACTTTTTAAAAATCACTTACCAGATATTTCAGAAGTAATCATTGTATAATGATTCTCAGCATTTTCTTAGGAACTTTGCTGGAGAACCAAGGTATAATGAAACAGAGACAGATTTGGGGGAGCTTTTAAAATACATATTCATAATGCATATTTGTGTGATTAAATAGTTTCTCATTTCTACAGTAAATATAGAAAGATTACATACCTGCATTGGTTATGGATTCTACCTGGGTGAATGCTAATATAGGGTGACACAGTTTTATCCACATAGGATCCAAATCCAAGTCGAAAATCAAGAGAAATATTCGCCATCTTTTTAGACAAAGCAAATCCAACGGAATTCAGTTTCTCTATATTGTTGTGCATAGAAGCCGAGACATCAACTAAATAGTAAAGGTCCACAGGGTACTTCTCCAGAGGACGAACTTTTAATATAAAATTTGCTTCACTTCCTGATTCAAAGGAAAATAATAAGTTTAATTACTATTTTTGAATGTACACTTTTTAAAATGTATTATTTTTGCAGCAACCTCAGCACAAAGTTGTTTGTGTCAGCAAACAGAAAAATGAGCAAACAAACAAGAAAACCTCCCAAGAGTAAATGAAACCTTGAAGCATAGTTCAAAAATAAGCCATAAAGAAGCTCTTTGTAGAACATCTTGCATTTCTTTTCTCACAGGAGTATTTTGTGAAAATCTGACTTCTCCCCGTTTTCTTTTAGATTCCGGGTTATGCAATCCCTTTGGCACTGTACCAAAAAGCAGTTACGACTCAAAAAGGACACATATTTGCATACAAATTGTGGCCAGTCACTTCAAGACTGACACTTGGAAGTATATTAGTGTATCCTGCAAACAGTCTGTCATGTGTGTCTGAAACTACACATTTCATAAAGAGAGCACAGCCTGAAAAACTCAGGTAAGTTAGGCATCAAGCTTATACCAATTCACTTCCAAAGATTTGATGAGAAAACTCATTAGGAACAAAACAAAAATAAACAAAACAGGTTTTAATATTAAAAAAAATTAGAAAAAAATGACCTCTCCTGTTATCTCAAGATAATAAATGTCTGTCTTTCCTGCAGAACCACATCACATATGTAATAAAAATGTTGATGCTTTGGAAGTCTCTAAAAAATAGTCTCCACATTTTTCCTCAACTGTTTTCTGTGATTTTGTGTTTACTTTGTGATTTTTCAATGCCAGCGAAGAGTGATGGAACTGGAGTACAGGCAGCGTAGCTACAGTAATGCATGACTTCAAATTATTCATTATTTTATGACAACCTAAGTGTGAGCTATCTTAGATATGAAATAAGAGAGAAGGACCTTTGCATGATGAGTGTAGAACCTCATGCAGTATAACGCAATGAAGATATAGAATCATAGAACAGAATCATAGAATGGCTTGGATTGGAAGGGACCTTAAAAATTACCTAGTGCCAACTCACCTGCCATGGGCAGGGACACCTTCCACTAGACCAGGTTGCCCAAAGCCCCATCCAACCTGGCCTTGAACACTTCCAGGGATGGGGCATCCACAACTTCTCTGGGCAACCTGTTCCAGTGCCTCACCACTCTCATAGTAAAGAATTTCATCCTAATAGCTAATCTAAATCTACCCTCTTTTAGTTTAAAACCATTACTCTTTGTCCTATCACTACACTCCCTGACAGAGAGTCCCTCTCCTGCTTTCTTGTAGGCCCCCTTTAGTTACTGTAAAGCCGCTATAAGGTCTCCCTGGAGCCTTCTCTTCTCTAGACTGAACATATCCCCAACTCTCTCAGCCTGTCTTCTTAGAAGAGGTGCTCTGGCTGTCTGATCATCTTTGTGGCCCTACTCTGAGGAACACCACTCATTACTGATCTCCACTTGGACATTGAGACGTTGACTGCAACTCTTTGAGTGCGACCATCCAGCCACATAGCAAAGGACAGGAGGAAATGATACACTACAGAAGAATTATGCAGCTTTTAAACAAAAGCTATCAAACACATTCTGAAATAGATTCACTAAAAAAAAACTGAAATGTGACTTATCTGTTTATGCCATTAACTAGTGCATATGACATTGCTAGATAGCATAATGAAAGTATATATAAGTGAACTGTGTCAAATTCTATCAAAGATCTGACCCAAAAATGTTAAACGTGCAAGGCACTTTTAAAATAGGCTAACTAAAGATATTTTTACTTCCAACGTTCTTTGAACATAATCCACCTAGTATTTCAGGATTTGTCTGCATCAGGTCTTGCATGAAGAAAACAGAATTTCAGTGTGCCATAACTTACATTTCCTCTTTGCCAATGTAAATTGAGTGATTTTTTTGTAAACAACCTTACAGGTATTCGGTTTGCATACAGCGAGTGCAGCCTGTATTTTCTCCCAAGTAAATGGTGACAGTTGGGATTCATGTAAACAGTGATGAAAAAAGTGGAATCAAAACATGAACATCTTTGGTCTGCATGATTGCACTGTATCAAATTTATGCTTGCACCACTATATCTGTATATCTGTATATTTCTTTGGGGATTAAAATACAGGCAGAATGTCTCTATATCAAAAGTTATTATTCTGTAGTTCTAGGAACTTCAGGCTTCTGACTCCTTCAAGCAAAAACTTCAGCAAAGCATATGGAACCCCAGACTTAATTTCACTACTGGCAAAATGGTTCATTAAGCCGAAGTTTAGAAAGTAAAGTATTTTTTATGAATCCAGTATGTGTCAAAGCCTTCATAAATAAATGTGATTACAGACATTTCTAGAGCTAGCTCAGTTCCTGAGACCATTTCTCAGTACAAAGCTGACCATCAGTCACTTCTTTGAAAGGAGAGGAGGGAAAGGAGAGGAAGTGATGCTGCTGCTTTTTAACTTTTATTATAAAGATGGTAAACCGGATTTCCTTCGTGCTTTACTATCCTGCAGTTCCTTTCTTCTTCCTTGTAATTGACAGAAAATTACTTTTATACAAAGAGCGATATAGTGAAGATCAGCAAGATACCACAGTAGTTCAGATTTATTCACTTAGTTGTTTTTCTACCAACAATTGATCAGTTCAGTAGAGGGCAAATAGAGGTATACTAAAAAAACTCAGATCCATAAAGAGATGTAGATTCTTTTAGGGACAGGTGTCTCACATATTATAAATGAAATGTTAGGCATTGAATACCTAAGTCTTCTTTATGAATCCAGTCCTTTCTTTCATATTGGCTATGGCACCTTCACAGTTGTCTAGTCAATGCACTTAAAAGTAACCAAATAATCAAGAAGGTTATCAAATAATGAATATAGGAAATAGAAATTTTAGCCCAATTTACCTACAGTAAGGAATACATTTTATATGCATGTAAGGGAAAATTATTTTGAAAAGAAAAAGAATCAAGAAATCACAACAGAAAAACAGAAAAAACTACCTAAAATCCCTTTTCCACTTACTAGTTGCATTACTCTGACCTTCAGCTATGTTTGACAGAAACACTTCTTGCTGAAGACCATACCTGAATGTGGGAGCAACACCATCACAGTCCTACAATATAATGTCATAGCATCATTCTTCAAAATAACGATTCCAGCTGCTTCTTAACAAAGGATCTGCACTTAAATATTATTGTATTTAGTTTAAATTGACTATAATATCAATGTGTTAGAGACAACCCAACCTGGACGCAGTTGGACTGAGACTTTTCCTGGTGTCACTTGTGTATTTGTTTCTTGGTCACTGGGTATTGTTACATGAACTATGGGATTTTCTACAAAATCTGATTGGCAGCCTCTTTTCATTAAGTTGGAAACAGTGTCACAGCGTCCCTTCTGTGTTGCGTCGGCCATGAAATCCTGTGTTAGAAGAGACCAAAAGTACATAACAACATAACAATCTGAGCTGAAAAAAATAACAGTAGTATCTTCAAGGGAAAGAGAAAAACAAAACAATACTCTTTGAAACAATAAAATATGCTACTATAATTGCATAAATTGTAGAACTAGTTCATGGAAGCCATATGTTTTTAATAAGTGCAATGACAAAATATTTAAATTAGATGTTAACCTAATTGCTACAATGACTCTTTTTCTACAAAGAACAAAACTTCTGTGTGAGAAAGAGGATCTTGCACAACCAGAACAAGATGACTTTGGAGAAAAAGGAAACCATGTACTGTCACTATGTCACTAAAAAAAGTTCTGTGCTATGCTATGAATTAGTTCTACCAAGAAAATGTCATTCACACAATTGCTAGACATGTTGGTTTTCAGAGGAATCCACCAGTAATCTTAGGCTAGTATTTAAAAGTAGAAGCAGAAGTCAGATTTAGATTTATCTAACCTGAATTTGTCTGTCACAGATGTTTAAGCTTTACCCCAGAGCCTGCACAAAAGCCAAAGACCAGCTGGACTATATCATTTCAATCCCCAGAAAGAGGAAGCTAAATTCTACAGCACTGGAGAGTTTAAGATGCCACCAACATGAAAAAAGCCTCTGTAACAATAGAAAAATGGTTAGTAGTAGAATGATCTCAGAAGCAGCATGTCCTTTGTTGCAGTGAAAGGGCAAAGTTGCCAAGACTGTGCCAACATGATACAGTGTGAAATTCCTTCCTGACCACCAATCTGATGATTAGCATGATCCTGATCACGCAAGTAACAAAAAAGGCTTGACAAGATCCTTTGTACTCTTTCAAAGCATTGATCCATCTCAGCCACAGCTGGAGACCAACAATGGACAATCTCTGATATTTCAGAGGCAGATGGGGAAAATAAACAATCAAAAAATGCATACAGCCAACTGTGTACTAGAGAATAAATTGTCATCTAGACCCTGAAAAGACCAGAGAAAGCCCCCGAAGAATGAGACTTGTCAGTCATGTATCTTGTTTTCTAAGTTCCTACTCATTTTTGTAGTCTACCTCAGATACTGTTTTTCCACAACCTTCTTTAGACAACAGAGACTACTTTTTTAGGTTACTATTTATACACCCTTTTTGATCTACATAAATTTCAAAAAGGTAGATTTTTAAACACACAAAGAACTTATCCACTTTCACTGTTATCACTGGTGACTGATAGATATGTAGCATTTTCTGAAGTTCACTGTGTGTGGGTATAAAATCAAAGCATTTCAAGTGTCTTCATAGCTACTTTTATTATTAAAAACATAATTTAGATGAAGCAGGCACACTAAGCTGAAAACTGCTCCTGTGACTTTACTCTGGGAAATTTCTATCTGAATTAATATGGGTTTTGCCACTCTCCAAACACGGAGGGTGTGTAGGTGAACGGGCTATCAAAGCCTGGTATAAGAGGGTTTGACAAACCCCTGCCTTTGGTGAATGGCTCTCAGGATTGACATGAGAAGTTAGGCGAGAGAAGCAGAGCAGAAGTCAAACCCAGTCAAACCTGAGCATCTGGTTAGAAGGAAACCTACTACAGCTCCATAGCACTGGAATGCTAAGAAGCACTGTTCTATGATAAACACAGGTGTTGCAGGATAAAACTGTGTTCTTTGTATGAGAGGATATCAGGTCAGTGGTAACGGACCACTTCACACTGTAATCCATGGTGCCATGTATATATGCTCTAAAATGCCTCTTGGACAAGTTCTCCTTGCCTTTATTCATCCTTACATTACTTATACTTGCATCAGACTAAGTTACTCATTCCAAGACAGTATCTCTGATAAACTTATGCTAGTGCCTTACGCTCCTTATCTCTTCCGTGCATGCCCTAGGAATTTATCTACCTTCTCTGCTATCCTGAAAGCTACGAGAGAGAATTTGCATGTGACCTTCAAGAGCATATAAGCTTGCAATTGCCAGTGATATTCTTAAAAACCTTGCTCCTCTGAAGTACTTAAATGGTCCAGCCTTACTTGAAATCACATAATCACCTGTTTTTCTCTCTCAAACAAAACCAGAAAATCCCACATTTTTACAGTTGTCAAAGCAATACCAACTTCAGAATAATTCTTCCTGACATCTATGTTCTGTGATAAGTCTCAGAACTGACAGTTTCAATTGTCAAAATAAAAAAGTATCATATTTTCCATTTGTGACAGGGGCCATAAAATACAGTGAAGTCAAGGTTAACTCCACTATTGCTAACTATTGTTAAATTCATTAGGCATATATATAAACTTGCTCTGATATATAATAAAGACTTAATACAAATTACTGATAAGTAATTTTACTTTTGAAGCCAAAAACTGTTGAACTCTCAAAGTTACTATAAATCTGCCAAACCCATCTACAAAGCAGATGGAATGCATTAAAAAGTTCTCACTTTATTTAAAATTACTGCAATTTTCCAAATAAAAGATTGCATTTTCTCCTTTGGAAACTAAATATATTTCACATGATTTCTCAGGTGCTGCCTCCAGAGGTCATTTAAAGATTTTCCTGCTATTTCTCACTGTAATTTTAACAGTTTAAAAGTCTTTTATCTTTATAAAGATCAAAGGCAGCTAAAATTTAAAGGAAAAAATAAGTAAGAAAAACACCATACCTCTTGAGCACACCATCCACACTCTGGACCCAAAGCAAGACACTTTGTACATGTTACTGCATTTGAAGTGGCACATCTGTTTTCCGCTGCAATGAAATACAAAACCAAACATTCATGATTTATGAAGGTATGTGGGAATTGTAAAATACCTAATTTTAAACCAAGATTTCAAAAATTACTTCACCAGATTAACAGTGATGACAACGTATCCAAACAGAAGTAAAACAGAACAAAGGCAGCCTGGTGAGGGAATACTTATAGCATTTTTGGTATCTACAGTCTAGAACTATATGTACAGATAGAATAAAATCCGTTCTCAAGGCCAAATTTTTAAAATCCCAATTTAGAATAATTTTGAAGTGAAAGTTTATCTTTGGTACGTACCTTGATGATTTACTGTCTAACAGAAAACATTTACCAGGTAGCTTATCTCTTCATAGACATTTTCCTTTTCAGTCATTTACACTTGACTGAGTTATTCATTATTCACTCTGCATGGAACCCAAAATATTTTCTCACCTTCTATAAATATTCCCTCTCTGCATTTTCTGGAGAGAATAGTTTCCCAGAAGAGGCAGATTTTTTTTCAGAAGCCAATACAAATGTATCCAACATTAAGTGTGTCACAGTTTGAAGAAATAATTCCGCACGAACAACTGCAAAAAACTGTGCCTACTGACAGGTCTATCAGCGAACTCCTTTATACCCTGTTCACGTCTGTGTTTTACAAATCACCGCTTATATTACTAGTACTTTTAAATCTCTGCTATGAAACTCTGGCAGTTGGAGTTGAGAAGAAGAGATGCCCTTTTCTTCTGCACGAGACAGAATTTGCCTGCCAGGAGTTATGAGGGAGGCGCAGGGTACGGCCCGTCAGTGCACGGCGCAGTAGCAGCACTGTTCAACAACACTGCTTAGTGGCACATTCAACATGGATTATCATATGCTTATACAACATGCTGGAAACAAAATAAAATGAACTACTGCGTACTGGAAAGTTTACATCCCTTAATTAGTCCATCGTGATAATGTGCACATCAACACATCAAAACAATTTGAAGAAAGTCTTTTCACCCAAAGTTTTGACTACATGTGCTGTCACTCTTTCTTTCCAACCAGCCATAATGCAAACCATCTCTCTTTTTAGAGTAATGAGAGCAACTTCTCACAGTGAAAGGCAGCATTAGGAACATATTTACTAAAATATCTTTCCTATCTTTGTTTAACCGATTTCAGCTATGGATTCAAAGATGAGATCCCCTATCACATGAACGGCTAGTCCTCAGCAGATCCCTCTGAATAACAGATGATCTGAGGAACTAATCACAGCTTGCAAGTTATTAGCATCAGCAACATATATACCATTATCAGTATTAGCAAGGCAGAAAAGCTTAATACAGCACAATTGCAGCATTATACTGATAACAGGTTAGCATTGATTTCAAAGGTCAGTCCCATATTTCACATACACTGCTGTTTGCAATTCTTGCCATGCAATCAATGCAAGAAAAGAAATGTATATGAAAGGGAGAAAAGTTGTTACAGATGTGATAGAAACAACAAGCTGAAAAGCAGCCCAAGAAGGTGTTGGAAGAGAGGAAAAAGTGTTGAAAGGGAGAGGTGGGCAGGGATAAATAAAGGAGGAGTTGCTAAGGAGAGATAAAATAGCAAGACAAAATCCAAAAGGTTTTTGTTTGTTTGTTATAAAAACAAACACAGCAAGTTTGACTTGGATGGGAAATGAGAGCAAGCTCATTCGGCACTGACACAAGAAAACTTCTTTGCGTGTATAAGAAGATGGCAACAGCACTTTATGTGCTGGAGTCAGAAAGAGCAGAGCTGGAGGCCATGGAAAGNAGGAGAGGAGAGGAGAGGATGAAGACTCCAGGTAGGTAGAGTCAGACACGGGGCTGCAGAGTTTAACACAGATCCACTTCCAGCCAGAACTGGGAGAGCACAAAGACGCAGGATGAAAAGTTGTTGAAGGAGTGTGACTAAAAGGAATGTAATTGTTCTTGGCTCGGAAACATCCCTTCCATCTTCAGCTAGATACCACAGACAGCAGAGATGAAAGACATCACAAGAGAGTAAAGTGATGGATTCAGTAGAATTGACAAGGAAAGACTGGAACTGCTGATCTGCGGCATAGTGGTGGCTAAAGACCACCACGGGGCAAAACTGTGAGCAGATGACATGAACTTTCAGGTTACTAATCAAGCAACATCCAGCTTAGAAGACAGAGCTATTTTGATAAGAATAAATAGTTGACAGGACAGAATGAGAGACCTCTGTATCTAGCTGAAAAGATAGGGAATAAGACAAATTAATTCCTGGTCATCATCACCAGTAAACCAAAGTAAACCAAATAAGGAGTTTCACCAAATTCATTTCCCTCAGTAATTTCTGAGACTTTCCTTGCTTAAAACATATAATCCTATCTGTATAACACAGGCAATGTAGTCTCCCAGATTCCCACATTTCCAAAAATTAAATGCCGTTGAACATGTAACAAGAAAATTATGTCTTACTATAATGTGCACATGCTAAAAAAGAATAAAAAGTGTCTGTGACTGGAACAACTGTACTATATTTCCAGATGTATCAGAAAACTGGTTGAAAAACAATTGTCCCAGATTTTTTTCAGTATGTTTAGCTTAGCTACTGCATCTATTGAGGTTTGATGTAGTTGATTAATACAGCCTATCTGGTAAAATATAAGGTTGCCTTTGTATCTTTCTAAACTGCTAAGGCAGAAGGAGAGATCTTAAAATCCAGTTTAGGTTTTCAATGTGATCATGGCAGATGAAATGCTTTACCAAATGAGATACACAGTATCACTGGATGCAAATCTCTCTGCTGATAACTCTCCAGTCTCAAGAGCTCCAGTTTTGCAACATGAAGTCACGCCTTGGCAATTAACAAGCTTGGTACCATTGGCTCAAAAAATTGATTTTTTTGGAATAAAGAGAAACTTGAAAAAGGTTTATTAATGCCTGAGACACATTCTGGCTACATCACTACTGTAGTTCCTAAGTACACAGTCCCTTATAGCTGTAACATTTATGGACATGCTTTCATTCACCAAATATTTATTATTTAGTTATAACTGTACTCTAAAAACTTAACTGATTTAGTGTAAACTTCTCAGTTTCTTTTAAAAATCATAAGCTAGAGCAAGAAACATTTTTTTATGAGTTGGCTCAACAAAGAACTGAGATTTTTCCTGCCACTTCACCAAAAACAGAGTCCAGACAAGACTGAGTTACTGTTCAGCCAAAGCTAAGGGCAAGTTTCTACTGGCTTCGTTATAACTTATGTATGCCAAAAGGTATTTTCAACAAGGTCCAAATTTTGTGCTGGGAACTGCGCAGGCATATGCATATAATAAAAAATGAGTGCTGCAGGTTAAACTGCACTTTTCCAGCCTCCCCCACAAAATACAACTGTGCTCCAACTACTGAGCACAGGTGTGGCAAGCCTAAACTTTCAGCAACAAGAGGGATTGAGGCTAGACAAATATCATATGTGTTATAATCATATCCTGACTCCCTATTATGAAAATAATTTTATCATCTGAGAGATGGAATAATAATAATGCATGCTAGGGTTGGAGAGTGGATATTAAACTGTTTTTTTAAACAGACAGCACGTTGTTCAAGTACAGCCAGGAATTCGGACTTACATTGACTTCACTGTTGGTACACGTTTGTGCTGTTTTTGGAGGGTGCACTCTTTGCTTTCTTAAAACAAAAAGGCAAAATATAACTAGGAGCTTATACTCCCTGATCAGAGTCCTCAGACTGCTGAGCACTACTTAAGGCAAGATACAACATTATGGAGCCTTGACAGTGTTGTTTTTTTCCTTAAATTCTGTGTTTAATCTTGTCCTACAGCAGCAGTTAGCCAGGCTGCCCCTCTCCACAGGTAATGCGGCCTTCAACAAAGTGGATGGAGCATCGCTTCTGAAGAAAGCTGAAGCTCTTATGCAGTATACTGCAGTTACCGTCACCTTTCTGCTGTTCTTCAGAAGCTGCACAACGCAATTCCTGCAGAGGGGACAGCCAGAAACTGTCCCAGCTAATGCGTAGCGTCTCCATTCACTTTGGCTGAATGTGCAGATACAATGAAAAGCATTGTAAAAATGTTACAGAGGGGGAATTTTTTCCATGATTATTGTGTCTGACACTTACTTGCTCAGATTACAAGGAAAAAATGAGAGCCTGTGCTTTCACTGCCAATCCTAAAACCTAATCCTGGAATTAGGGCTTTCTCCCCCCTTTTTCCAAGTGAGCAATAAGCAAAGTCTCTTTACCCCTTGTGCACAAAAACACGCTTTGTCACCACCAGTTTTTCCAAGAGGTTACAAGGCACACGTCTGAATAAGCTTTACCAAGTCCTCTCCCTTGTCCAGAAAAGGAGGTTGCAATTTGAAAATTGTACATCTATTATGCATCAGAAGAAATTCCTAAGATTACTTGAAAAAAATTACCAGACTATGTCTCCACTTTCCTCCCTCTCCTGTTTTTTCCACTACAGACTTGATTTGCTAGTTTCACTGTTGTATTAGTGGTTGTCCACTTTAGTTCCACTATTCAGACAGGAGCTAAGCTGTACATTGATTTGTAAATATTGTATACCAGCAAGAGAAGCAGCAGTATACTAAAACTGAGCATGTAAGAGATGTATATTTGCTAAGAAAAAGAAGGTGTGTAAAAGAAAGTGCAAAACATGACTGGCACTGTTAAATCCTGAGCCCTGGAAAAATATTTCTGTAAACATGGCAAGTGAGTAAAAACACCTTTCCATTAAACAATCAATCAATCAAACAAACAAACAGAAAAACACCCCACCCTAGACATTCTTTTTCTACCAGTCATTCAAAAAAAATAATAACCAAGAGTTACAGTGTTCCTTAAAAGAAAAGCAGAATATACCGAAAGATAAATACATGATGTGGTTATAAAGAACATAAGAGATATTAATGAGACATAAATAAGAAGTATACATACACATCTGGATAAATGCAGTGAAAAGCATCACTGGTGAACAAGTCCTGATGACTGATACGGGCTCCCATTCCTAACTCTGCCAACATCCCACTGATACTTCTGAGGTTCTTCAATTACTCCGCATTGCCATATGAACACATTACTCTGTGAGCATGAAGGGCATTAAGGAAAGCCACGCAAATGATTTTAAAAGTCATCAAAATGTCAAGTGATACAGCAGTCTGCCTTAGTATACCAGAGTTCATGCCTTTGCAAACTACGCAGTGACATAACCAAGACCTTCCTTTTTTTGCATGTTATGTGAGCTCTGAGCAACAATGCTCGAGAGAACTGATGCTGGATATCTGCTGAACAAGGCAAAGGCAAAGGGGGAAGAGGAAAAGGAGGAGACTTTGGGCCACACTGCATTAGTAAAGTTCTGACAGAAAAGGACATTACAGCTGATGCTGGGATGTGTAATGCTGATGCTGGATGTGCAGATGCCGGATGCTGTGTAATGGCACATGGGGTGGAGTTCACCAGTAGTGTATGGAGTGTGCACACTTCCACAACTAGGGAATGATGCAAGGCTCCAAGGAGGTACCCCGACACCTCCCCAAACCCACATATATCATTCTTAGCCTCATCTCTCTGGAAAATTCAATTATATAGAATCACAGAATCACAGAATCATTTAGGTTGGAAGAGATCTCCAAGATCATCCAGTCCAACCTATAACCTAACACTACCAAGTCCTCCACTAAACCACGTCACTAAGTTCTACATCTACATGTTTTCTGAATACCTCCAGGGATGGTGACTCAACCACTTCCCTGGGCAGCCTGTTCTAATGTCTAACAACCCTTTCAGTGAAGAAATTTTTCCTAATATCCAACCTAAACCTCCCCTGGCACAACTTTAGCCCATTCCCCCTCGTCCTATCACCGGACACGTGGGAGAAGAGACCAATCCCCACCTCGCTACAGCCTCCTTTAAGGTACCTGTAGAGAGCGATAAGGTCACCCCTGAGCCTCCTCTTCTCCAGCCTAAACAACCCCAGACTGAATATTGCCCTTCATTCAAAAGAAAAACTTGGAGAACAGAAGCCTCATATAGGTTCAAATAAACTCTAGTTTTTCAGAGTAATGTATCGATTTTGATTTCTTTTTTTTTTGCCAGAAAGTTGCACATAGCATTTTGGAAAAAGTACTACTCAAGCTAGCTATTGGTATAGCAGTTAGGACTCACAAACACAACATTCAAATTACAGCCTCAAACATGACCTTGAATGTGGGAGACAGGGCTATTGACTATTCCAGACTGACTTTGTTCCCAAGCCACAATATAGAATGAAAACAAGCAATGTAACCTTGAAATTTTTCACAACATGCACTTTTTGTTTCTCGTCCAACTCTACTTGTAGCCTCTCCTTTCTGTGAAACTTCCTGCTTTTACAGGAGATAGTTAAATTTTGTTGCTGCAATCCATGCCTACAAACAATGAGTCAAAGATTACTCAGTTTCTGAAGCCAACCTATTCTGTCTCTTGCAAATAAAAACACATAGGATAATTTACTCTGATTATATCATTAGAAGGGACTCATTTCCCACATCCAGTAGCTTTTATGGCACAGGTTTGATGGCCCTGTTTGCACAGCTTTGCACCAGTAAAAATGCAAAGCGTACGGAACCAAAGGGTTTAAATCTTTTTCTATTAAATCTCTTGATTTAAAGGGAACTTCAGGATGTGTGGAGCTGTGTTAATTCCCTTGTTTCCTAAGAGAGAACATGGGCACGGGAATCATTATACTCTAGTTGTTTCCAGCTGCTAGGATCTCCCTAGGAGTTGGCCAGCTTGGATACAGTTGTGCTGCTACAGTGAAGCCTGGAATGGCTACTGCCATACCTCATGACTGATTTCATTTCTTTTGTGTCAGTAAGCACAACTAGCAAGTAACACAGCAGCAACCTAGAATGGTTAGTATATTCCTGTGTACATGATATAGATCATGATTAATATAAAGGTAGACCCAAGTTACTGTGTTACTTTTTTCAAGCATGTTCTATAGCTCCAAATCCTCAAACCAGAACTTCAACCCCAAATCGCCTCTCTAATCCGCCTTTTTATTGCTTATCTAGCATTCACCAAATTCTTGCTTTCCACCCCATAAAAGCACTATCTCTTCCAGTTGATGCACTTTCATTCACAAACCCAGAAACAGTGCAGAGGATGGGCAACAGCTCAGAGCTATTTCTTCACAAGCGGCATCATCATGGACTACCTGACCCACAGGTTCTTTGTCCATAGCAATGCAAACAACTCACTTTACTTACTTTCGTCTGTATACGTTGTGGATTGGAACAAGTTTATTCTCTATTCCAGACTGTAATTCTCAAAGCTGAATATCTAAAGGAAGCAGTCCCTCAATTCTGAACACAAAATGATAACAACATTGTGCTTTACAGAAGTTTTTCGTGAAACAAAACAAAAGCCTCAAACCACTGTGTGCTTGCATATAAATATAAATAACTGTGTGTATGGGTATAAAAGGAAGACATGTCAGGGTTAAAAGAAAACACTTAACACATAATACATAGATTATACTCACAATCAGAAAACCTCAAGAATACTAAATTAAAAGTAAGACTGGTATCGAAGAGGGTAACCACCACTCTTTAAGAACTTGTAGCGTGGAGTGCACAAGTGCCCCAGAGCTATTTTAAAAATGTTATTGCCTTCTGGAATACAAAGTGCTTGCTATTTGTTATTTCAGTAATTTGCTTTTCAATAGAGTTTTGCATCTTCAAACATGGCCATTGGCCACGAGAACAATGGAATGTGTGGTAAAAACTTTCTGGGATTTTCTTTTAATTTTTTTTGTTACTTTTATTCTCTTTGAATGCAGAAACAGTTAAAAGATGTTGTATTTAAAATAACTGTGTGATAAGACAGCACAGAAGGCTCTTAACATACAATTTGATGATTAACACCTAAGCATGAGACCTTCAAACATGAGTTAAACTGCAGTGCTCTTCTGTATATACATGGAAGAACACAAAGATCTTCTACAAGAATAATGAGAAATAGAGTTTCTAAAATAGGAGACATACACATTGTTCACAAACATTCAAAAAAAAAAAAAAAAAGCAAACTTACCCGTCTAGGAACAGGCAATGCCCAACCTCCATTTTAGGTTTATGTAAGCCTGTTAGTTTTTTGTAATCTGGGGGCGAAGACTACATAAAACATGACTGCAGGCTGTAAAATATGCAGACTTATAATACTAACTCTAACTACCGGTGCACGTACACTGTTTGAATGCAAACTTCTGCTTGTGCTTCTGCAAGTACTCACATATGTGTACGTTTTGCAGGTGCAGTCTAAATGCTCTGTAAAGGACAGCCTTCAAATATGCAACTTCAAGATTTTAAACAGGTAGTGCTTTATTTAATGTTCTGAAGTTGTGCCACAACATTTTTGACAGCAAAATGCAATTCAACAGTTTTGCTTAGATTGGTAGAGCATGCTTGCTTATGTCATTAGTTTTATTTAGGTCATTTTGCATCGTTCGTGCCAAAGTGTAAGTTGTCTCAAGTTTTTTTATTTCCTGGGAGTCCTGTTTGTACAAGAAGATGGGATCTTGCTATGTTTAACCTCCAGCTTTCCAGCAAGAAGCTCCCATCTCAAAGAAACAAGTTGTCCTCAGCACAGTACTAACCTCTGTCACCCTGAGGAGATGAAGTGGAAATAAATCATACTCTTAATTACAGTACAGCAAGTGGAATTGACTTAGCCCAACTCACTTGAAAACCAAGAAGGAAGAGAATTTATTTTGGAGAGGGGAGGTACTGGTTTAATCAGATTTGGACGACTTCTGTGATGCCACCATACATCATGCAGCTCTATTCATAACACACTGACAACAACAGCAAAATACCAAAAATATTGAAGTTTTTAGGATTTGAACTCAATAACATTGTGCTGCTAACAACTCCCAAGTCAGCGTGCTGAGAAGGGGCCTTAGGAAAAATAAAAATCCATCATCCAGGAGCATTATTCCACCCGCCTGAAGCTACAGAATTTCCCTCCTCCTATAATTACAGTTAAAATCTCTCTCTTAATTTCCTTTGATAATTATAAATACTTCAGACTCATTACTGTCACCACGGGTAATAGCAGGCAGAAATTACTGCAGGCATATGACAATGAAGTCATGGGAAGCATAGAAACATATGAAACATTGCAAACTTCTGAATTTAGGCAAACATAGACTCAGCTAGAAGTTGCCTTTTTGGCAGCTTTCTAATGCTGTAAATTCCTATCATCCTGAAACACTCACATTTTGCTCAAGGGGTTATTCTTGTTCTGCCACCAGAACAAGAGCGAATCCTGAATGGCTGGCAAGAGGCTTACTCTTCTTCTTGAAGAAAGGTTCCATTACAGTGGACAGTGAACTAATTCATTATAGCCCTACATCCTTCCCAAAAACTAACTAGCCCAAGTCCATTTATGCAAGCTGGCAAAAAAAAATTAATATTTTTATTTGTTAATAAAGTTCGAGTGCCTAGCAGAGAATAACAGACCATATCCTACTTTGTCCATCAAAAATTAAGCAGATCAAAAAGAAGTACTACATCTTTTCCACTGGTTAGACAGAAGTCAGCAATTAGTAATGGGCACATACAGGAGCTCTGAGGACAGGTTCTGTTGGAAAGGAGACATAAGTAGAAAGAGAAACACTGAGGCCTTAAGAATTTGACTTTAAAAAGTTTATTATAACAAAAAGAAATTGATATTCTTCTCCAGAATTTTGTTTTCAGTACATTCAACTTGAGAAGTTACTTTTATACCAAAATGTCTGCACTACCAGCTACTGTAAAAGCAGAAGAGAGTTCATGTATATAATTCTTGAAAATATAACATGTGGTTTTAGTGTCATTAATGTATTTTAAGAACACTGAGCAAATTTTAAACCTCAGGACAAAGCCATCCTGCTTGTCCTTCTTGACAGACCTCATTAAATCACTACCTAAGATACACCTATCCCAACACTTAAAAAAGCATGTTTTTGCTATAGGCAGTTTTTAGATGCATATTGGTCATAAACAAAATAACTCATGTATATAATGTAGATTTTGTTTGTACTATAAGATTAACATTTCTTACCTCACATCTATTTCAAAGTTGTGAGATCTCTAGCTTCTACTAAGAACTTACTCTCAAGTATACTAATGATGAATATGACTTTCTGAAAAAGTCTTGATAGATATCAGCAGCCAATGTCAAATTACACAATTTGTAAATACGGTATCTTATACTTCTCTTCCCACACCTCCTACGGTAGATTAGTAATACCAATTGATCCAAATCCAAGACTGAATTAACATGCACATCTCGTTAGTATTTTATTTCCATTTTAAAATTGTCTTAGTTTGGTAACTCTCTGTTGTACTATACTAATATTTGGAACTGATGTGGTTTTGTCATTAGGAGTCATTCATGTGCAAAGTTCCTTGATGTTCTTATTTTGTGACTGAGTTCTTTTTAGGAACTTGAAAAATATTACTGGTAGTTTGTGAAGCATATGGGAGGTTACAAGACTCACTAATGCTTTAATGTCCTGTTTATGTGTGTTGAACATACAACCAGATGGGGGTTTATTTGATGAAGATTTTCTTAAGCTTCCATAAAGCTCACATTCTAATATCTTACTGATGCTCTGGGGAGGTAAATCAAACTTAGACTATACTTTAATGGAAAATCAAATTTATTCATTCAGGTCTCTTGACTAATGAAGCATAATTCCTGCTTGCTCAGTTGTTATTACAGCTCCAGTCCTTGAAAGCTTAAGGACCGGAGAAGAAGCTACTGCCTCTTCAAACTGCTGTGAAGAGTATTCCTGCTGCATGCAGTCCTCAAGCTGCCCTCACTACTTCCTTCAGCACTGTGTCCATAATGACACAGAGCCAGCCTTCCCAGTGCACCAAGAGTATGTTTATTGCTCTAGTTTGTGAACTGCCCATCTCATCTCTTCCCACAATCACCCCATCTCAAACATCTGTAGTATGGAAACATCGTAAATGCTATATGTGCAACCACCCATTTCATTCAACTTGCAAAAAACATAAGGAACTACCACATAAAACCCCTGAAGAAACATATGAAATTGCAACAGATTGTGAGAACTGTGCAATCTGCAAAGTAAATTTATGCATACCGTTGGCATAATATGCTCCATAGGCAATGCGCAGATAAGCAAACGTCCCCCCGGCTATTCCTCAGAAGTGCAACCTACTACCATATTCCCACTCAAACACTCAGGTTGGCTTTCCCGAAAATGATCCAATACCCTCAGGGAGCAGATCACCCACGCAGGCTTGGGAAGTTATAAATGGGTTTTCTCTTCTTCTTGGATTGTTTTAAGACTTAGGAAAAGCAGAACTGTCTCAGGGCTGAGTATCCCATACAACACAGCTTCCACTGAGCCCTAAACAGAAATGGGCTGGCACAGAAAAGAAATCAACAGACAAACGCATGGTTAAAGCTACCAAGACGTACCATTTATTCCAGATTTTATTTTCATTTTTATTTTTTATTATTTTTATTTTTATTTTTATTTTTTTTTTTTTTGTGCAGGGACATTTCCTGACCACCTCTGTTCAAAACCAGCTCTTTCATGGGTGGTTTGAATAGCTTTTTCTATTCCTTTGACAAGTGACACAGTAATGATTACGAAACTTTCTAACTAGAGGGAACACACATGAGAATTCAATGTGACAAGACTGGCAAACCACCAAAGAACCAGTTGAGAGAACATTAATGAATTATGTTTGGCATCAGAAGTCATGCTATTGGGATAAATCAATGAACAGTTGTCCCTGCTATCATCACAGATCCTCTGCTCTCCCCAAGCCCTTAGCTGTTCTTTCCAAATGGTGCCCTAAAGAAGACTGAAAATACCAACTTTTAACACGTCAAGAGATCTGTCAACCATGACTATGTAACAGAATCGTCATGTGACTGTTCTTTAATTCTTAAATTGGGGATAAAGACTTTCATGCCATCCAGTCCCTGTGTGCACATCACATGTAAACTCTGCTTACTTGAGTTTCATACAGGAATGACTCCCTAGATATTTTTGAAAGCACCAAACACTTTAGCATTCAAATTTTAACATATTTTAAAATGTTTTTTTGAGACAATGCTGGGATTTGAACCAATGTCCTCTGTTAACCTTGACCAGTCAGTCATCCTACAGTATTTTAGCCCTATGTAATCCTTGTGGTTATACAGCAGATATAAACTAAAGACTTCAATGAACTTAGTTTCTGAGCAAGCCAAGTGAACTGACTCCGTCTGCACGTAAGTGCAGTAGTTATACAGCTGATTAGCACAATGCATGCACGTGCTCTTGCTGTAGAATTCAGCTTTTATTCACTTCACTGCTTTACTTCTTTAGGAGTTTGTCAGTTTTTAGTGTTCCATAATAAATTTAGGATCTGCGTAAATCACTATAACACAAATTTAATTTTGAATTAGTTCCATCCTTACATCAGGTATTTGTTTTAGTTGGCTTAGTGAACTGCAAACTTCCCTTGGTATGACTTACTGAACAAGGGACTCTTTGTAGAAGGGAGCAACACTAACCTTTTATCTGAGCTTACAGAACCTTTAATTTGGGACTCGCAACTTTACAGTGTTGTGTGATTTCCTTCTGCACTCCTCTTAGCTGCAAATTCAGGGTCAAGTTCTACCTTTACTCACACCCCAGCAGTAACTCACATTTCAGATTGCAGTTTGCAGAACAAATGCTTCAGGTAGCATCAAACCTCATTTTTTCAGTTAAAAGAGCAACAAATGCTCCAACAAGAATGAATAAATTTCAGTCCCACATACATTTTATATTCTAAAAGAAACTGGAGTTTCAATGCAACAGATACGCAGTTTCTGCCAAATCTGCACATAAATAAACTGAACTTGCTGATGGCACGGGAACAGCACGATGCTCTTCTCCATGCCCAGCACTGTCAAGGCAGAAGCAAAGAGGAGTGGCTGCTCCAACAAAGCTGTGCTGCCAAATAGCTGTACATGGAGCTGCTGCCCAGCATTTCTCTAACAGCAGCCTGCAGAAGTTCAAGGAATTCAGGTGGTGCTGCACTGGCTGAGAGAGCTAACGCAACCAAAAGTAAAAGGCACCGACAAGTAAATAATAATCATAATCATAATCAGTCTTCAAACCCCTACCATTTATGTGTTCACTCAAGGAAAAACAAACCAAGACACTCTTCTTTCTTCAACTGTGGCTCTAGCCTGTAAAGTGATTATGTATGAAGGAAAGAATTCAGTGTGACTTTCAGCTTTCATGAATTAGCAGAGGTTTCAAATAAAGAGGAAAAAAACAAGACCTATCTGAGTTACAGACTGCTCGATCTGGTAGCTGTTGTCACAATAAACATGTAACCCATGACATACCATCCGTGTATATTTTCACTATCAAGCACAACAAAGAAAGCAAGCACCTTTTGGAGCAAAAGCCCCATGTCTAATCTTCACCTACGCTGTTCTCATGTATTATTTGCACTATTGCGTACCCAGGAGCTGCACTAATGAGCAGGCACACCACTGCACTAAGGCACAGAACTCTCCTCTCCATAAAGTTTCAATTAGGCTTTAAACTCAATTACACCGCATAGAAAAGAATCTGGAATGCTGGATGCAAGCTGTCATGTTTCATAAGAAATTTAATAATATTATATTTTATTTTTCCTATTGACATTTAGTTTGGTTTTGAACTCAAAATATGAAGCCAAAAAAGCAAAATAAATTATCCTGTGAAAGTTAACAAATTATTCCATTGTTTTTAATAGCACTGGGCAAATCCCACTGAATTAGGCATGAATTTGTCACATATGCAGTAAGGAACTTAAGACTAATACATTGTTCCCACTACAAATCTTATTTTTAGAGGTTAGAAGTTAATACTTTAAATTGACTCCAGGCTTAAACATGGAATATGCATTTATTCCACAAGGGAAAAAAAAAAAGAAGGAAAAGTGACTGACAACTTGGTCTGCGTTTCTGATCACCGCCAGCTGAATAAGACCCTGCGTGAAATACTGGACTAACCTGATAGCTCTGTCCGACACACAGTTGTACGAGCTGAGGTACACTTGCACAGACTCAGCCTGCACGCACCGAAGCCGACGCCAGAGCTTTGGGAAGCCCTTCCACAACGTGAGGTGTCACCCACTTTTACCAGAGCCCTCGCCGCCAGCAGCACCACATGTGCCAGGGAACTGTCAGCGTGCACCCGCTCGAGAAGGCAGCAGACGAGAGCCGCCAGCCTTCCCCGCACCCCGGCCGTTTAAACCCCTC
>VXAA01004147.1:1134620-1162326 GCA_013399115.1 Anseranas semipalmata | reverse complement strand
CCGGGCGCCGCTCTCCCCCGCCTCGGGAACTCACGCGCGCACACGCGCGCATACCCGCGCGCACCCCGGGCCGCCCCGCTGCAAAGCGCGAGTGCCTCGCCGCCCTCCCCGAGCGATTTCTGCTCGGAGTTTCCGCCCCTTCGGGCGAAGTGGGAGTAATGCAAAGGTTAACCGGGCCCTGGGCGGCGCGGAAAGTACCTCGCCGTGCGGGACAGGAAACCCCCGGCCGGGCCTAGGTGAGCGGCGTCCCGGCCGCCCCGCGGAGCCCGGCCGCCCCGGGCCTCTCCGCCGTCGTGTCACTGCGTTCCCCGTCGGGGCTCCACTCCCGGAGCCAAGGGGCCGTTTTCCGGGCAGGTGGCGCGCGCCTACGCGCCTTGTCCGGCTGCCCTGTGGCGGCCGTGCCTGGGTGACAGGCCCCGGGCCCAGGGGTAGGTGCGCGGGCCTCAGGCCTCGGAGCCTGTGGGCTGAGCAGAGAGGCAGCAGTAGCCATCGCCGTGTCATCGCTTCGTTTCTGGTACTACCGAACAGACGTCATGGCGCGCGGTATCCCGAAATAGTATCTCGACACAGCATCCGAGTCTGTCAGTGCAGGGTACAACATTAATAAATCACTCACATGCAACCAGTGGAAGCACCGTGCTGTTTTACGGTCCTTACAAATGAAAGGCTGTCGAAGCATTTTCAGGTCCTGTGCCAAGCCTCACGGCACTGAGATAAGGACGGTTTATTGTCTGCACATCAAAGGTCAGAAACTGAAGGTGCACTGGGTTTGTGCAAGGTCACTGAGGAAGAGATGGCAAAGGAGCAGTCCTGTACTCCCACTCCTGGAGTTTTTAAATGCTGTATCATCTTTCTGCTTCATTTTGGAAAAATCCCCTGTTTCAGACCTTTATCTCGAGTGTCCTTCCTCAAGCTGCCACAGCCTGAATGGGGGTATGGTGTGTGAGAAAACCATACACAATGATGGTCATGTAAAAGGGTAGCATCCACATGACTTCAAATGTGGTGGCATTCTTGACCTAGTAGCTCTGTGGTTTCAGAAATCACAATTTAACACTATGCAATGATGAGCAACTTGTCCCATGAGGACTCAAATGGGTGCTGTTCTTTTGAAGCAAGACACATTCGTGACAGGCGAGCTAAACTCAGTTGACTCCCATTCAACACCATGATGCCTAAATCCCGACTCATGATGTTGCAAATTCATGATGATTCAGATGTATCTGGAAAAAGGCTCCAGTATGAGACAAAGAAATTCAAGGAAATGTCTTAAGAAAAAAAAATCAAGCAGAAGCAAAAGTTGCAGAAAGAAAACTTTGGGATTTTTGCCTGCAGAGTCTAAATAATGTTGAAGGAAGGAAGAGTACACCTAACACTCCATATTGATGTATTTTGTATGAACATCTTTGACAGATCAGAATTTAAATTATCGTATAAGCATCATGAAGAAAATGGTTCTGTCATCAACAGCATGAGTTATCTTGTGAATTGCTAGTCATAAGCTATTCACCGTGCAAATAGGAAATTGAGTACTTACATGTGCTGCTCATCACAAGAATGATGTGAAAGGATTTGGCATTCTGGGCAGACAGGCAATACCTACAGTCTAACATGGAAAAAAAATGGACAATTTTCATATAAAATCTGAGAATAAGGTAACTAAAATGAACACACACTCTAAACACTGAGAACATAACAAAAAAGGTAGGTCAATACTGGGTGAGGACTGTTTGCCCCAAATACTAAAAGTCACCAGCATCAGCAGGAAAAAAGAAGCCAAGAGTTGAATGTGCCAATAGTTGAGGCCACTGTAACTGTTCAAAGTATTCTGCTGGTTGATGTAAAATGTGGCGTTCCCCTACTTCTTTACCTTCATTCCTCCCATGGTGGAAGCGAAAGACTTAAAAATGTGTATTCTGTAGTAATGGCATCTTTAAATACACCGCTGTTTAAATAGTGTTTGTAATGCAAAAGTATAAGCTGCATTTCAGAGAACATTATGCAGGAGATTTAGATAGCAATTGAAGTTTTACAAATGGAGAAACTGAATCATCTAAGGTCACATAGGAGACTTGGAACAAGGAGCTTAAGACCACTGGAACTGGATGTAATGTCTGTCTGTTATTCCATCCACAGGACCATGAATGCTTGAAATGGCATGGTTGTGGAATCTCCATCCTTGGAGATATGTGAAACTCAGCCGAACAAGTCCCTGAGCAACCTGCTCTAATTGGTCCTGTGTTGAGCAGAGAGCTGGTTGGGCCTCCTGGGGCTTTTTCTAACCTAAGTTACATAGAATTTCTATGGTGAAAGGTGTATAATTCTCTGTTCTTATATTGCATATATACCTAGTTTCGCGAAGTGTTACAATAGTGCTTTGTTTACAGTACTTATCTTTGCTTTCCTGCAAATAAAATATAATTGTCTATCACAGCATTGGCCACTAGCCTCTCTTTCAGAAAACAGTTCTGAAAATGTTGCATCTGCAATGAATGTTCAGTAGGGCTGGTCAAAAAACCCAAAGCATTTCTTACAAAAACCATGTTCCTTTTTTGGTTGAATAATTCCAACCATCTTTGATGTGCCATTTCATGGGGGAGAATCCAAACCAAGATTGCAAAGGGAAGAGTGATGGTGTTTTACAACTTCTAATACCAAAACTTTTTCAAATAAAAAATGTGTTATGTGTTCATTAGGTGGTCATGTGATTTCTTACATTATCATGGCATCTTCAGCACTGTTAAAATCCCCACAGAAAGCATTTTGGTGTACTTTAATTGCACTTTCCTCCAACTTTTCTACTTTTTCACATTCCTATGAGACCTCACTTTGAATTACTACTTTTTTAGTTAATAATTATTAACTTCACTGGGGTGCAGTAATTGATCAGAATTTGTTGGCTTCACTTGATGCAACTGACATTAATGTGCAAATTCTATTTTTTTTTTTTTTTTTTTTTTTTTTTAGCTGAATAAAAGGATCACATTCTTGTCTGTCAGATACGGTTACATTTGCTATAGTTTGGGTTTCTTTGTTTTACACAATATTTGAATCTAGACTGCATCTGTTTCATATAAAGAAGTCAGTGTATTTTGCAAATCTTTCATAACCCATCGGTTTAAAATGATGGAGGAATTCAAATTCAATTGCTGTTCCCAAGAAACAGATTACCAGAAGTCATAGGCCTTTCTTACAGCAATGCAGACTATGAACAATCCACATTTGCTGTTTTTTTATATTCAGTAAAATTCTACATAAATTAAAAGATGTTAAAACTATGCACATTGTTTCTCATTTCTTGTCTCAGTTTTCACTGTCAAAACTGGTAATGTCGTCTTTCAAAATAAAATTCCTACCCCCCAAAATAGTATTTTTCATTATATTTTTCATTAATTCTACCTTACTTACCTGTACACGCTACTGAACTTCCTGATGCATTAGAAGGAAAATCAGTAGTCTAAAAAAACAATAATATCTAGAGAGTATCCTGAAGTTTCCATTGATTTCACATGGGCATTTCATGTGGGTTTGCAACTTCAGTGGCTTCAATAGGCCTGCATGAGATGATCTAGCAACATTTGAAGCATTGTCTTTTTGAATTTACCTCCTTGACCCTAACAGTTTGGACAACATTATGCAGAGACAGGTGGGATAACACCACCTATTTTCCATACATTGCAGCCTAATAGCAGTCATGTGTAGCGTGTCTAACTGTTCTTATTCACTGTTTGCTTGCATGGGTTTAACTGTAAGATGAAACTTTTTCTGGCCTGTATGTGCCAGCAATATTTTCTCCCTTCCACTTTTCTATATGCAATTACTTGCAAAACTCCAGCGGTACATTTCTCTTTCATTCTTATATAACCAATCAAATGCTAAGATTTATATATCAAAAATTCAGTAAGTAATGCTCTAGAAATCCCAGATACTGATCTTGTGTGCTCCAGTGCTTGCCAGAAGCCTACTGAAGCAAGCATGTGTAATAAAACAATAAACCTGAGAAATTTTACACCACTCTGAGAAAAAAATTTGAGTGCAGATGGATTCTCAACCAAAGTGGTCAACATGCAGTTATAATCTCACCTGACACTGTGTGAGACAGAGGCAGCAGTGGCTCCCTGGGTGAGAAGGTATCAGCCTGTCTAGGGTTTACAAGGTCAAAAACAGTGCTTTAAGCTCTACACAGACACTCGTTTTCTAGGACATCTGTAGTACGGAGGGCTGATCTGTAAATTAGCATTGAGGGGGCCTCAGTGAAGATGCAGTTGTCCGCTGTTTAAGAAAGAGTAGGAGGATTTTTCTAGGAACAAGCAAACAGAAGAAATTATTAATATAGTCCAACAAAGATGCTCCAAAGCATAAAAACATGTATTGCAACAAGTGGTCAAAGCTTAGGACTGTTTATTGAAATCCTTTAATTATCTCTTCCTGGAAGTATTTACTGAAAAAAAAAAAAAAAAAAAGCAGTATATTCAGTTGAACAGATGTGTTCTGAAACAAGAACATTTTAATTGTTGTCACATGCAAAGTTTTAAAGAACACTAACACTAAGATGTTTCAGTACTTCCACTATGCTTTTTTATGTGACGGAACTGGTATTTCAGATAGAAGTATTTTCTTCCTTTTGACAAACAAGCATATGGTATGCTTTGAGAGCCTTTCTGATTGCAGATAGAATAGCTCCCCTGTGGCCTATTGTTAAAATATAAAATTTACCTGGGGTTCTTCTAAATGCTCTCATTAGTATTTTCCTGATACCACATCATAGATTTACAGTCATTGCAACTTGATTTTTGGAAGGAAGAGGACAGAAGGGCAGTAAGCTGCCGGATAAGTTATTTCATTAACCTTATTTCAGCAGGACTTTTGCCTGAAGGACTGAAGACCAGCCCCCATGATACCGATCTTTGTGCCATCTTCCTGTTTTCCTTCACTGACTAACAGAAAACCAAAAATATAGAGTTTTATTTAGTTTTATATCCACAGAGGACTGTAACCCACCCCAAAACAATCAATACAATTTTGAGTTTAACTGTATGTTTTTCCAGCTCCACAGAGGATGGGCGAGGGCCAGATTTCCTCTTGCTAGATGTAGGTGTAGATCCACAGGCACTAAGGCTGCTGAACTCTGAAAGTATATATTTCAAAGGAAAGTTTGTGATGTAAATAAATAGCATTTTCATTTCTACAAAGGAGCAACAGACGCTGTGAAATTCAGCAGCAGTCATAAATTTGTATCAGATTTTTTTAAAATATTGCAAACTAGAACTACACATTACACTATCACTCCAAGCGTTTTTCTTTCTTCTACCTCCACCCATTTCCTTCTGCTCCTGTTGCCTGTCCTTGCCTTTCTCTCTGGTACTTGAAAAAGGTATGCAATCTCCACTTGCTGCTGAGGACCAATCAGGTGCCAATGAAGTGACTGTGTCACACCTTGGGGTTTTTTATTTTCCTCTTCCTCAAAATCTATTTTTCCTCTCTTTTCACATTGAGGACAATTACTTTCATTTTGCCTCCCTCCTCACCTGTATTAAAACTACTTTTTACTGTCTCATGGTTGTTTCTTTTTCAAGTACTTTGGGCAGACCTTCAGATGTTTTGCAGGCCCCTTGCTTTCCCCACCTTCCCCTCCTCTGCTTTTCTCACTTCCCCAGTGGAGCTCCAAGGTCACAATTTCTGACGCTGCAGCTATCTCGAGCAGTGCTGCAGTTTCTCCCTCATCCTCTTTCTACTATGATTTCATCCCTTCTCTGTCCCCAGGATTTAAGATATTGGGTTACCAAAGGGGGAGATGAAATATTCCATAATAACACAGAAAGCCTGACAACATTTTGGAAACTTTCAGAGAAAATTTCCAGATAAGCCCCTGTCAGCATTAGCTCACTCATATTTCCCAGAGGTTTCCGATGTAATGTTTTAGAAGGAACTGGTAGAAAGAAAAAGGTAAGATACAGTGGTAAAATAGCAGGAAATATTTTTTTGGATTTCTGAAAGATCAAATTCCCTTGTGAGAAACTATTGAGGAAATTAAGTGTTAGAGGTTGAAAGGGAAAGTTAAGTTGTGGTTTAGAAACAGAACTAGTATTGTTTAACAGAAAATTAAAGTGCATTTTTAGCACAATATAGCTTTTATAGATCAGACTGAAAAGTATCATACAGTTACAAAGCCAAAGTTTGTAACTGGGTGATTGATGACTACAAATCATTTCTCCTGTCCATAGCTAAGCTGCTAAATCTGGTGCATTGAGCGGTGGCCAACGAGTGGAAAAATCCCAAAGGCAAACTGTGTGTGCGTGGCAGAGGGGGAAGTGGGAGGGGTGGGGAACAGAGACAGGGAGGGTGTGTTTTTCCAGAATTATCAAAGGTTTTGAACCTCTCTGATAGGATTTCATCTGGTCTTGTCTTCAGTCTTGAAGTGTGGTGTGCACATTACAGCCAGGATGCTCTCTGTGGGATATTTAGCAGGATATCCACTCTCCTCTCTCACCAGATCCCCGCTCAAGACTCACTGCTACCATGACAACTAAAATAAATCAAGAAATGTTTAATAGCCAAACTGAGAAAGAATTTAGGCAGAGAGGGGCATTTAGAAAACAAAACAAAACAAAACAAAAAACATTACTTACTGATTTTTGTAATTATTTCAAATATGTGTCTGTATACGTCTCCTCGCTTCTCACATCCTGCTTATCCTTAGATTGTTATCACTTTGGAGTAGGAAGATGTATGTTTGGGCAGCACCTCACACAGGACATCCCCACTTCTGAAAAAATTTTATTCATAACAATAAATCTTCCCTTGTCTGATTCCAGGATCCAGTAAAGCTGGAGTTATTGGTTTTACTGTTTTTTCTTTATGCCATAGTAAAACTAAGATTCTTTTTAAAATAATGTATAATTAACGTGTAGAATTCATTGGCTCAAGATAAGAACTTCTTAGGAATTAAAAATAGATTAGATAATAGATATAATCTAAAAATAGATTATATGAATTTTATGTGCCTTTACACTAGCCAGGATAAAAGTTCATAAAAGAGGCAAGCTTTCATACTTCAGAACAAAAACCAACTGCTGTCTGAGCCTGCAGAGAAGTTTCCCCTGCAGCCATATCGTGATGTGGACCTTTAAAGATGATTTCTACCTTTGCTGAAGCATTTAGGTTGTGGAGTCTCCCTCCCTGGAGATCTTCAAAAGCCACCTGGACATGGTCCTGGGAAACCTGCTGTAGGTGGCCCTGCTTGAGCAGGGGGCATGGACCAGATGGCCTCCTGAGGTCCCCTCCCACCTCAACCATTCTTTGATTCTGTGATCCAGTAGTACCAACCATTACTGAAATCGGGATAAAGCATGAGAGGGATTATGGGATTCATGTGTTGCTAAGGGACAGGTACTACTTTGTTTGGGTCAGGCACTTCCAGCCACAGCTGAGGCAGTCTAGGCATAATTCATTTGTTAAACAACATTTAAAGAGTCAGTATAAACTGAGGACCAAAATTAAGGCCAAGCTGGAGCACACAGCTGCCTTAGGATTTGGCCAGACCTTATCTTTTTATCTAAAATTAAAAAAAATGTTTACATAATTAACTTACAGCCCAAACTAGTAATTTATTCCTTTAGAATTTAGTTAATGTGTTACTTTCACATCAAACAGTCCTTGTGTGGCATGACACACTGATGAACATTGGAAGATGAGGGGAAATAAAGGTTGCAAAATAATTTAGTAAGCCTTAATTGTGCTTAAAGAAAAATGTTTCTGATTAGACTTCTTCTTTGGCACCATTTTCCATCACTTGTGGTCTTTAATTCAAGACTGGTTGTATAAGAGACAGGCTATAGATCAAACGGGAGTGTTAAGATTAATTGCTAGGTGAAATTGCATACCCTATATACCATAGGAGGTCAGAAACGATAATCATTATAATTCATTCTCAATTTAAATTCTATCAATCTTCTAAATGTCCACTCTTCTACAGGCAATTAATTCTGCTATAAATATCATCTAAATGCTTGTGAGGAACAGTGAATCCCACAGATGTTGCAGTAGCTCTTGAGTCTGGTTGTATGATAAAGTTTTAGGGGGGAAATGTGTTTTAGCAGTGGAGGAAAGCTACTGAAATACAACAAAACTATGACCTGGGCCTGGAAGAAAAAATGGAACACAAAATGTTAATATGCAGGAGATGTGCCCTGGCTGACTCTGAAACAAGTAAGGATTACATTACATCAAATTAAACTAAAATTTTACCACACTAAACAGAAAAGTGCAGGTGTAAAACAGAAGTAAACGAGAGAACAGCCAGCGACATAAACAGTACAAATACCAGTGACATGCACTTTACCTATGCACAAGCTGTTTTGTTAATAAATGCCATGGAAGGTCATGATCTCCAGAGATGTGATCAAGGCAATAAACACGAATATATCTATGTGTGCTACAGAAGACATAGACACATGGACCACTCAAAGGGACAGAAGAGAATACCTAGATATTTTGTTCTTAGCCATTAACTCTCTCCCCATTAACTCTCATGAGGAACACTGCAAATACACTATGAACACAGCTTGAAAATGCAGAGTTATGAGTTTACAGATGACTTGTGGGTTTTCATTTTTACAATGGGGGCCAAAATGATGCTGTCACTAAGCTTCTTCCCATGTGTGGGTGGAAACCACTATTTCTCTGTAGACTCTTGGTTTATTTTTCAGTGCATCATTGTCAGTTGGTCAGTCTGCTTCCCTATAAGAACATGGGAGGTGTCATTCCTGTAGGAGGAGAGGGTAAACCGAAAATAAAACAGATCAGATCCCATGGGAAGTCAAAATGGAGTTCGATGTGTGAATCAGGATTAAGCTTTAAAACCACAAATAGCAGAAATACTGTTCTTTGTTGTCCAGAAATTCTTTAAGCCTGTGGCACTACAGTTTTTTCACTTGAAATGTCTCCTACTCATTTTGTTTCAAGGTTTGCTGTTTGTAAATTTCTCATCACAGGATGAGATTTTTCTCATCAGATGAAAAATGATAAAAAAAAAAGGATGACTATTAATACTACTCTAACACTAAAAAGTTGAGTAGGACTTTCTTTAAAACTATATGCTGTTTCTCTGGTAGTTTTACATTATGCTCTATGGCCACATCTCTTCAGATCCTTATTCAGATCCTCACTCTAAATTCTACAGCTTCCCAAAAAGTATCAACGAGCTTCCACTTATACAAGGAACAAAACATAACATTCACTGCGTAATGCTGTGATTCTAGATACATGTGATTTCATTATATAAAATTGATATTTTATTGAAATTGAAATTTTTGAAACATTCAAAACAGCAGTGAAAGATGTCTGTGTTACCTACCTAGTATAGACACTGTGAATGAGAAACAATGATTTGATGGAAATTATAGGTAGATGTAGCCAGAAAGAGAGCTGAGGCACAATTCTGTCTGTCATGCAAAAAGGAGTCTGTGGCCATGGTTTTATTCTCCCTCTTCTCCTGCTATTTTCAAGTACCTTGAATTTCTAAAGAGTGCCTAGAGAGAAAAACTGCTCCTCTGTGGAGGGCATAAGACCTACAGAACCTGTTTGCCCCCTCCATTGTGTTACCCAAATGCTGGCTGGGCACACCATGCAGTTTTGCTTTGGAGCCATCCATTGCTCAGTGGTTTGTGCTTTTTTGTTGGTGTTGTTGTTTTGTTTGTTTCTGTAATGTTTCTTCATTCTGCATTTCTTCTGTTACTGAAACCAGGTAATGTATACTATTTTTTTTTCTAATCTTTAGATTGGCTTTCAAATCCAAGGCATATGCAGGAGGAAGTCATTCTTTCTGGAGTGCTGTTGGACTAACTTTTTGTTTGCCTTTTTTTTTTTTTTTCTTCCAGAGCAATATTTTTCCCCCTTTAATCTCTTTCAGCAATAGTGACTGTGGAGGCTGCCTGTAACAATAGTAGGCAAGCATTTTTCCATTCCAAACATAGGAATGTAGTCTGACGATATCCCTTTAGAGGAGTATATGAAACCTTTAGGTGGCAGCCAAGGGCTACAGTTCCAATCCCTAGATTTATTAGCTGTGTGGTTTACGGCCTCTGCTTTGGGTGGCAAAGAAGATATCTAAAAGAAGAGTGACTTTCTAATCCATTGAAAAACAAAGTGGTAGAAATTTCACACAGGTGATTATTTTTTTAAGTGTGGATATATCTGGATGTATGGGAATGTACCTGGAAACTCCTTCTGTGGCCCGTTGCCCTTCTGCCATGCCCTGCCTCCTTCAAAGTACTCTTAAAAACACACCATAAAGCCTAACATCTTACTCCTATTGATAAATTGGTTGTAAAAATGACATTCAATATAGTGTTTTCATGTTGTATTCAGAATGTGAATAGTACTTTGGGTCCGTAGCTGGGAGGAGGCTGGTAACACTTGGCAGTCCCTTGTCGTGCACCTCCTCTGCCCATCACAGCAGCATTTTAGGGACTGCGGGTCCCCTTCCCTCCTGGGCACAGGAATGGCTCTGCAACTCTCCTGGGTGATGTGGGACATGCCGTGGGAGGCCATGTCAAAGTATATCCTCAGGAATTGTAACTTCAGGATTACTATCCCAGTCTTCCCCCATGCCACTCTGATACAAAGCTTTGTGAAAGCTTTTTTTTTCATAAAATGGACATACGGTGTATCCTTACAAGATGTTACTAAGACGTCTAGAGATGTCAAAATGTTTGTTAATAAAGATAAAACTATTTTAAAAGAAACTGTGCTCTCCAGAGACTTTTTCTTAGGGAATCTTTGTTTTTACAAGTAACTGCACAAAGGTGTTTTTTGATATGGAATTTACTTTTTTTTTTTTTTATGCTTCTATCATTTTTATGAAGAAAACGCGGCCACATTTCCATTATGTATGTTGGGGGTTAAAAACCAGAAAATGAGGGATTTACAAATAACCTCATCTGTTTATTGTACTGTTTTCAAAGTTCTTCTTTGCATAATTAATGATCACATGCAGCTACAAATCACTTTGTTTACCTCCATAGTTGAATGCAGTATGCATCTTCTCACCATCCCACGGATAGGCTGAAGTATTCAACATTGCAGTGCCAGAAACCTACATACGTGCTGAGCAAACATCCAAGTTCAGAAGTGAGACAAGTAATTGTGTACACTGATTACAGACCAGATGTTAAAAATCAAGTAGCTTAACTTAAATGACTAGTGATTCAATGACAAACAAGGTCAGTTTACATCAAGATTTGCATTAGAAAATATAACTTTCCTTTAAACAGCTTGTAAATGTATGTGGTCTGACTGAGTATGTGGGTATTTATCAGGTAAGGAGATTTGCTCTTTCTCCCCTTTTTCTTGTTTCTTTCATGTTCTCTGTTTTGTGTGCATCCATGTGAATGACTGGGGAGAGGTGGAAGCTTTATTTCCACTGTTTCTGCATGCCCAGGTACAAGCAAGGGTCTCTCCTGCAGACTTACTGCTGTTGTAACACACACCTGGACTGAGGCTAATACACCTGCCTCCCTGCAGAGCCTGTTAACTGGTTTGTGCCTAGCTCTGAGTGGAAGCCAAGAGATGTGAACCTGTCTGTTCCCACCAATGGAGAAGTGCCTTTCTTTTCTTTTCTTTTCTTTTCTTTTCTTTTCTTTTCTTTTCTTTTCTTTTCTTTTCTTTTCTTTTCTTTTCTTTTCTTTTCTTTTCTTTTCTTTTCTTTTCTTTTCTTTTCTTTTCTTTTCTTTTCTTTTCTTTTCTTTTCTTTTCTTTTTTATTTCTTTTCTGTTATCCCCTTACTGCCCTGTGTTGCTGCATTCTAGCTCACCTCTTGTTGCACAAAAAGGGCTGGCATCAAGCTTTACAAATTCTTTGCATTTTAATAGTTCACTCCTATTATCTGG
This sequence comes from Anseranas semipalmata, assembly GCA_013399115.1. NCBI lineage: Eukaryota > Metazoa > Chordata > Aves > Anseriformes > Anseranatidae > Anseranas > Anseranas semipalmata. The sequence continues at coordinate 1,150,438 of VXAA01004147.1, read as the reverse complement.
CCAAAACGTCCTCTCATTCAAGTTCCTGCTTGACTTGCTGTAAGATGTCTTTTCTTTACTCTGTCTGCATTTGTCTCCAGGAAGCAAAGAATCGGGCCTCTAGCTCATGTGGTTGAAATTACTTAGTAAACAGAATGATCTGAGTTGATGTGGAATACAGCCAGGATATTATAAAAGATGTCCTTGTTCATTCAGAAGGCATCAATAGATGTTTACATGGCAAGAAAAGGTAAAGACAAAAGTCCTCCACCCAAACAATACTCACTCCTCTTGTGAGTATATTCCTTATTACTGGTAATTTGATTGTTTGTATAACAAAACACTGGAGAATGACTTACCAGAAGCAGAGTTACTAAATGGTCCACTTACTTTTTACCTAAATAATTTATTACTGCATAAACATTCTCTTCAATTTAAAAATGTCCATCCACCTCCTATTCAGCTGTGCAGTCTCTCCTGTGGTAACATTTCTTTGGAGGCCCTGTGTAACACTGACCAGCTGGGCATTTATGCTCTGTCTCGTGCTGAGCTACACCAAGTTCTTTTGTGATACATTTCCCTATGAAGGGAAAATCTGGGATATGGGGGTAGTTATAAAATGTTTGTTTGGGAAACAGGTTAGAAACGATCTCACAAATTGCTGGAAACAAGGGGCTTAGTGCAGTGGGAGACAAGAGAGGACGTGTCCAGGGTGGTGAAGAAGGAATTATGCATTAGCTCACATAAATAATAATAGCAGGTGTGGGTAATTGCACTTCAGTAAAACTGTATTTGAAAGCAGTTAAGTTGTAGTTTCTTAGCAACTGCTGCTGACAGACACATTTTAAGTGGTCAAAGCTTTCAGATTAGGTAACACCCATAGCCTGAATGGATGGAGACAATAAGCAGAAGTTTTTCTACTCTCTAAACAGAAACACAACAGAAGGCCAGAGTTACAGAGGAGGTGATTAAATAGAAAAGGCAGAAATTACTTTTACATAGATACTTTTGCTTAGATAAGCCTTTTCAGGAAGAACTGCTTAGGAAGAATTGTTACTGAGAAGGGCATGACCCATGGTCTACTCAATGTAATGAATAGACTTTAGGGAATGTTAGCAGGTCCATAATTTGCTTATAGGTAACTTTGTTGTTTCATTAACACATTTTATTATGTCTTTTTATGTATTTGTTGTGTTTCAAATGTGTGTGTATTTGAGGGTGCACGTAAAGGATTTTATTTTATGGGAATGAATATATCTATGTTTAGTGTGAAATGTAAATGTTGTAAGTACTGCTCATCACTTAGGACCACAATGCTAGCAAAGTTTTTTGGGGTGTTGGATGAGAACATTTCATAGAAGAAGACTGCTAAAGCCACCAAGAAGAGATGAAGAGAATGAGTCTGAAGGGTTCTTTTTTTTTTTTTTTTTGGCTAGGTGATGCAAATTTACATTTGGCTATTTCATTTTGTAGTGTCTGAGTCATCTCCAATTCCTTATAGGTACTCCACTGAAAACGCTACTTCTGACTGTTAATACTATTGTTAGTTAGCTAGGTCCTATCCTAGGGCCTAGGAGCAGTTGATATCGTGTTCTTAATTCATTATCCATAGAACCAGCAAAAAGTTCTTAACTAATATTTTTTTCCTCTTTTGAAACTAAAATATTTTCTAGCAATACATAGGCTTGGATATATTATCCTGGGAAAAGCTCTCCAACCCAAGACAGAAAGGCAAATGTGTTAGTTAAGGCACTCCCTGGATTAGAAGCTTCAAATTCTGGGCAAGTGTCCTAACTTCTGTCTTGCTATTTTGGGGAGTGGGAATGCCAACCTGTCAGTTACATGAATGGTATGGTATATGGTGCCCTTGTTCCAGCTCTGTAAAAGTGTTCCTACTTTTTAAAGTAAAACTTATGTATGTCTTTTAGAACAGTAGAATTGCCTTCTACAGGTGTTAAAACACCTGAGACATTTCCATATTTTCTTCTAAGTGCAAAACATATTTCTATGGCCTGCCTTTCTTTAACATAGATATATCAAAAAAGATGTATGTGGAAAGATCTTATTCTAACATAACGTGCCACTGTGTCCTTCCTGCTGGAAAAAAAAAAAAGGATACAACCAATACCTGGCTCTGTACTACTGTAACGAGGACAGTGTAGTGTTTATTGAGAATGACATGAGGTTACACAAAATATACACAGTACCAAAGACTGATAAAAGTAATATGGTTCATTTTAGTCAGTTTGCTAGACTTGTATGTGGTCATGCTTCTACTTTTATCCTATGTATCCTCATACAACCTCTAGTATGGCATAGATTCCAGTATAACCACAGCTAAAAGGCGTTTACTTGTTATGTGATCCAAAACACATACAGGATTCCCAGGGGCTCACTATGATGTCTCCACACATTTAGAGACAGTGCTTGGATTTGAAGAGAAGAATTTATTTATGCATGACTGTATGCTATTAAATGGGTCTCTTTTTGCCTTTAATAACATCTCATTGATATATCTATCCAGCTTTTTAAAAACTGTATGTGAGATTTGCTGATCACTTTAATTTCTTGAAATGAGTCTGATGTTATTTTTTCTTCTCACATTTCGGTCTTTTATTCCTGACCTGCTTGTTAATTCTCTTATTTCTTCATGTAATATAAAAAACATCTTTTGCTACTTCACTGTTCTGTTTAATCTATATTCCACAGAGTTGATGAATGTCCATGGTTTCCACTGGATGGTACATGGATGTTATAGTGGAGGATGTATTTATCTATCAACTGGAATTTCAAGACAGAGAAAACTAAAACTGTATGAACCTGACAAACAATTTAAGTTATCTTCAGTACCTTTAATTCTAATGAAGATGATTCTCTTTCATTCTGCAGGTTTTCATGGATTTTTCAAGTAGAAGTACTGAATGGCAAATACTAATGGACTCTGCCAATGAATATAATGAATATACACTGAACCATAAATTTCAAAAATGGCCTGGGATTCAAAGTACCTCAGTACTGAGCAACACAATTTTAGACATCTGAATTAGGCAGAAGCTGATTTTCACTCTAGTTCCCACTGAAATCTAGTGGATTGCAATCTGAAATCTGAAGATGTTTGACTAGCTCAATGCACACATTGCAACAATAAAAGGGAAACCTATCCGATAAGTGAGCATATTTTTATAGTTTAAAAGAGATAATGCTGTCTCTATACAACCTTTGTCTGTTATTGCCAATTAAATCATTGACACTTCATTTCTCTTTTATTGTCTGTAGTCTATGACTGAAATACAGCAGAGACTTACTGTTGTATAAAACAGGTCCATATTTTACTTTTTAACTTTATGGTTTTCAGAGTATCCACATGCCAATTCTAATGTGCAAGTGGCATCATTGGGAAAGAATTTGGATGCAGAATAAAAGTATTCATTCCTTTCACCAGAATATTCCACCTATTTAAAGATCTTAAAGCAGACAGATGGGAAATGCCTAAAAAAATAGAAACCCAGGGGAAGCAGAAAAAGAACAGGTTGGAATGGACCATCTGTGAAAACTTTTTGAGAATCAGATAGACTTGAATAGCTGGCATAAAGAATGAAAGCCTCATTACCTCCAGATGATGCAGATGCTGGATCTGTCTTAAAATGTTACAGAATTGTTCAAACTTCACAGCAGTAATTCTGGTAAGTTTGCTGAATGGCATTGTCTGAGATGGATTTAATTGGCTAACACCACCTGAGCAATTAAACAAAACAAGGCTCCTTTCTTTTAGGTCAGTTTATAGACAGGATTTTCAGTCTTGTGCAATGAAGGAAAGCTGACTTTGGTCAGAAAAATTTGGCAATTCTATGAGAATTCCTGAAATCATTTGCATGAAAACGTAGCTGAATCATTTTACTACTAGACTTAAAAAAACCTACCAGTCTATGAAAAATCACGATAAAAAACAAACAAACAAACAAACAAAAAAACATACTATGCGATTAGGGATTATTTTTCTTAGGATTTTTTTTTTCTCTGAATATTCTTTTTTTTAAATTATTATTATTTTTCTATTGTCCAGTAGGTTCTGATGGAAATATCCTCCCCCTTTTTTTAGATATATCTAGGTGCATACATCTGGAGAAATGAAGAAAAATTGTTTTATTATCTCCAATGACAAAGAGTAATAATCTGTTTTTATAAAACTATTTTTAACACTGTTACTTTGTAGTAATAAACAGTCTGCAGCCGTGGAATCTTTCCCTGTTACCAAAGACCGAACAACTACACAGAGGAACAGGATATGATACTGGCTATAATTTAAAGACGACCTCTGAAATGACCTATATTATCTTGAAAGTCCTTTTAAAGTCAACTTGCCCTGTTCTCTCCCCACTTCTCCTCATGAGATTCTTTTTTCTTTTTTTTTTAAGTGAAGGTCCCAGTTTCTGAACAAAAACTTGGAATGTGTGTGTATAACAACATAATTAGTGAATACAGCAAGTGAGCCATTCAAATTGGAATGAAAAATTCCCCACCAGATTTTATAACAGCTGCTGAAGTCATGTGGATAAGCCTGCTCCCAGTCTGAATGACTGGGAAAGAAAGATCAAAAGATTGTTCAGAGCTAACCCTGCCTAGAGTAGGGTAAAAGAAACATCAGGAAAAGGATGTTTATTTATTTACTGCTTTTAATTGCTTTTATGCAGAATTATTTTACAAAGAACAGAAACCTTGTTTTAAAAATTCCAGGCTCAGTTTGAAATTATTCACCCAGATTCTCCATAGGAACAAACATGTTGCTATGGAGATGGACCAGAGCAAAGACAAAATATAGATACAGATAGATTCCCCAAAGGAATGTAATTTGAGGCATAAGTAAACTACTTAAACAGTATAAACACTGTCCTGGTATGTCTTGTTTTCTCCAACAAAAGTACAATAAAATATACCTAATCCTAAATGAGCTGTTGTTTTAGGAATAGATTTTAAAATAAGATTAGTCATTCTTATAGTATTTTCTTTTTTTTTTTTTTTTTTCAGTAAAGGGCAATACAGAAACTTTTTTGGTATCGCCTAAGTGCTATTAAAATAAAAGGGGAAATCAGCAATAAAATGGATAAAACTTTGCAGAAAAAGCGGTGATGAGGACTTTGCTGATGTAAAGAGATCTTGCTTGCTGTGAGTTCAGTATTCATAACAAATGCATGAAAATGTATTCCTTTTTCTTAATTGCTATAAAATATGCTAAGTCCACATGGAACTTCTGAGACAGAAAGGACAAGTGCTTCTCCTCTGAAACCCATTCATCAACTTGGCAAAAAAATCTTCATTAAGCTTTTAGGTAAGAGGACCTCTAAACATACAGTGGTGGAGATTTGATTCTGTCCCTGAGAAGCCAGCAGAGTACACATAGTTCATGCACCTACCTGGACCATTACTCCAAAAGTAATAACTGGGAAAGTGATATGGCCACAAATAATCAAAGAAAAAATATTATAATGATATTTTTTCTCCAGTAATCAGTAATTCACCAAGGGGAAAACTCATGCCAAGGTCACCTCAGCATTTATTGAAGTCCACTATTTTACTTGCATATGCTGCCTAAAATCATAGCTTCTATTTCAGGTTAAACATTCTTATTCTTCTAGCTCCCTATGAAAATAGTAAGAATCCTGGTACACCGTATCAAAAAGGTTAGGTTAAAATCACTCCTGTATTTTTTTCTTATAAGCATTATTTTCATACGTCTCTCATTTTCTGCAAGTAGCTCATGGAATTCAATATCTATGGCCTTTTACAATATTGCATCACTGCGTAGCACCACAACATGAAGAAGAAAATATTCAAGCTATAAATTAGATAGACCTCCTTCATGGATACCCCATTCTTAACATTACATCTGGAAGCTATTAAAGCATGTGGACTTCTCTTCAGGAATGTTTTAGAAACAATAAGGCACAGATTTTTAAATATTTCTTTACAGCTGTGACTATCAGCCAGGTTTTTGAAAGATCTTGACTGTGCCTGCTATGTTTTATTATTATTCCTCTATACATATGCAGTACCTCATAAAGCTGTATACGTGTGCTCAGAATTAATCTCATCACAGAACCAAAATATTTGGAAGCCCTTCCAAATAACTGCTGGATCAACTGGGAAGTTGGCAAATTTCCTACAACCAAGTGCTTCTGTATATGCACAAATGCCTCTTTTAATGAGTACTAGTTCATTGAGAACTAAGAGGTTGAATGTGAACTGTCTATATCTCTTACTTGCATTTTCATTTCTAAAAATATGTTTTTGGAACACATTGACATGGTTCTCAAAAATTATTGCTACTATTTGATTAAGGTGGGCTGTCACTTCCTCATTCAGTTCTGGAGGTAGTTTGTTAAAATAATGACCTTAGAAGTTCAGAAGTAGTACTGGAGCCTATTCTTCACCTAAACACTAGCTGGGCAACTAGGGACTCACTCTTAGTAAATTTCTCGTTTGTAAGTTTAAGCTTAAAAGAAATACACATATAGTTGTAAAAGCTATTAATAGGGAAAAATTAATTTCCAAGAACTACAGATGTTCTCAACACCATCCAAGATAGGCTAATTTATTTGTATTATAAAAGTAGCTTGGTCCCTGGAGACAGAGTAGCAATTGACTGAAGTTTTGGTGAAGTTTGAAGTGTAACCCAGTTTTTGTAACCAGGGTGTAACTAAAGGCTTAAACATGAAGGGAAAACGGTAATTCTATGTAAAAGATAATTAGTTTGAAACTTTTGCTTTTGTTGGAAAAGGTATATGTGCCACAGACAGGAAAAACAGGGCAAATTTAGCTTCTGGGAACTAGCAAGTGTCACAGCTATGTTAAAATCCCATCAAGCAAAGAATGCACGCTCCACACTGCATAGATAGCAAATCAGGAGATGGTGGCAAGGTTCTCCAGGCAGAAGCAATGCATTAAAATCATTACACTGTCAGGCAAGCTGAGCTACTATATTCAGAACAAATACGTGTTCAAGTGTTCGCAAGAGAGACATTCAAACCAGATGCTTATTTCTAAATAAGCTCTGGCACCACCATTTATTCTGGGCCATGTCAAATTTTTGGTGGTGGTACAACATGGCAGAAAAGTGAGATATCTGGGCTTTGACAACATAGAATAAGGTATCCAGGAGCCCCATGGGGACAGGTATGGAGAGGTAAGAGGTGATACTGGAACATCTCTTGCATTGCACAGAGTAATCATCCCTTTTGGTAACTCTGCTGTCACCATTGCCATCACTGCCCAGCCGGAGGTGAGATCTCAGAGGCTGATCCTGGGTGCTGCCAGGGTGCGTGAAGAGCCTGCCAGGTGTTTGCACAGCTGGCATGCTTGGGCCATTTCAGCAGAGCCAGGAGAATTCCTCAGCTCTCCTGGGTAGTGTCAGGCTAGAGATTTTTTTTTTTTTTTGAATATATAGCCCTCTGTCCCTCTTGGGCAGACATGTAGAGATAATTGTAAGCTGCTGTACCCCCTTCAAAACCAGTCTGGCTTTTGTTCAAAACTAGAACATGAGAAGCATAGGGATGGCTGCCTTTCAGCTCTCACACATTCGTTTTCTGCTGCTTCTCTACAAAGTTTCAGTAGAATATGTAGTTTCATACATGTGAAACCTAAAACAAGTTTCCCGGAAAGCCAGGTATGAATAGTCTCTTTACATATTTTCAACGGGGAGAAAGTTTTTAATATTTTAGTTAAAAAAAAGCACATTGAGCTACCACAAATGGAGGTTCTTATGTTACCTGGAGCATGTGAAAACAGAATACATTATAAACATAAACCCACAAGAAAGGTTTGCCTGCCCCCACACACACTTATCCTCAATGACCAAAAAAGCTCCCCCACACCGAAACATGCAGCACGATTCGCGCACAGCCTTGGTGATAAGCAAGGCGGTTGTAGAAGACAAAGTCATAACTGGAGATGAAATCTAAACTAATGAAATATAAATGTCTTACCAAATGGAAAACAATGAAGTAGCATCTTTGAAAAGGAAATGACAGGTTAGTGACATGTGGTAATTATTACTGCATGTCTAGATTTTTCCATCAAAATATGAAATCAGATATTGGTTTGGGGGAATCCATATTATGTTCTAAAGGCAAATTCTGTTTTTGCAGGTGTTCAGATTTCTGCTAACACAATCCAAATGACATATAATTTGGGGTTTTAGCGGTTTAAAATTAAATTAAAATTAAAAGTGAATTACAAGTAAATTTCAGTTTGGCCTGGAGTAATGGAAGTGAATTAAACAGAGCAAAGCAAGATGTAGGGAAATATATAAAAAAAAAAAAGAAAAAAGAAAAAAGAAAAAAGAAAAATGTAGCTTGAGCACACTTTTACCATGAAATAAATCCCAAGGGAAAACTACCACTCTCAAGGTTGTTGAAACTTGATGATTTTAGATGTTCAAATGTTTTATAAAGGTAAGTACACATGCTCTCTGTTTTCTAGATGGAAATACTGAGGCCTTGAACTGACTATGGCACATTTATATGTTAGTGACAGAGTCTTGAAAAGAATGTAAGTATTTTTATTCTCTGCCTCCAGAGCCCCAAGGACTAAAGCTATAATGAAAGCTCTGAAGAAATGAAGTGATATCACTTTTCTATAAGCTTTTGTTAAAGAGTGATGAAAATAATACAAGACCATTCAATCAAATTAAAAAATTGAGAATTTAAAATATTGCTGAATAATTAGAGAGACGTTGTTTTTCTACATCGGCACTTTCTCCTGCATGGGAGCATTAGCCACAAAAATGCTGTAAAATATCTGACGTCATCTAATGCAGAATTATTTCAAGGCAGGGGCCCAATATCAGAACAGATCTGACTCAAATCAAGCAGTATAACTGCCCATTCTATAAAAGGAGAGTGAGACTGAAGCCACTGAGAGCATATATTGTTCCCATCATATCACTGCTGATCAAACAGGTGACAATAAATGTACCAACGGGTATTTCATAATTAGATGGCCTATATGCAAATGTCAGATTGAAGTGTAAAAGTATGAGAATTGGGAACAATGAAGTAAACCCTTTTCACATTACAGGTTATGCATTTTTCTGACTGCAGACTACCACTCACAAATAACTTGCCAGTCTCCACAGAACTTTCATATCTCTCCCCCATTTTTGTATTCAACTTTTCAGTTCCTGATCTAGTCCAGTTATAGCCTTTCCTTCTTGTCTCTTTTAGGCTTTAGGGGTTTGATATGCCATAGCTTTCTTATCAACCAGGCTTAGTACCATCTTGAACCTTTGACATAAAAAAAAAATCTTTTGTTTGTTTTTCTAAACCAAGGGGAAAAACATAGTTCTTTAATATGAAGCCATAACTTCTCTGTTCCAAGAGGAGACTCATTACTCTACTGCTAAGGAACAAACACACAGTAACTAGGCAAGAAAACAGAACAGCTCTTTTGTAGTTCTTAAATTGTGCTTTTCTGGAGTATTTTTTTCATCTTCCATTTCATCTAATGCAAAGCCACTGGGCATGACTCTTATTGCCAAGATATATAACATGACCTAATGATGTCCTGCCCAAAGAATTTCTTGGGAAAAGCAAACTTATTCTGGGGGATGTTGATCTCTGCAGACACTTGTTTGGTTTTTCTACAAAGTAGGTTTTATATCTTGGTAACTGACCTGGGCGCCATGATCCCAGAGTGATGAAAATAATACAAAACCATTTAATCAAATAAAAAAATTCAGAACTTAAAATATTGTTGAATAATTAGAGAGATATTGTTTTTCTACATCAGCACTTTCTCCTGCATGGGAGCATTAGTCAGAAAAAGTTGCTTCTTATGAACAGCTGCTCCTTCAGAAACTTTCTGCTTCATGAGTCCCAAGAGCTTCATCCTTCCGCACATCGCAGTGCAGCTTGTGAAGGGACTGGGAACCACTGAGCCCCTTGGAAGTCACTGCCCCAACATCCACCCCCTTAGGAGCCCAGACAACATAGTTGGCTTCAGAAATATGGACTCAGCCCTTGGAATGTTTTGCTGTTTCTTTCTTTTTTTTCTTTTTTTTTTTTTTTTAATTACAGCTTCCACTTATTTATTTATTTATTTATTTATTTATTTATTAAATCAGCCTTTGGAATTTCATCTTGATTTGTGATTCTTAATATTTATATACATATATGTTTGTGGGAGCAGAAACATGCTTCCTGACCAGCTTCAAAGAGAAATGTGGCCTTAAAAATGACCAGAGATGAATGATAGGAAGAGAAAATGAAAAAAATGCCCAAATGTATGAAGCAATGTCTAAAACAAGAGATAAGAAAGCTAAGTGGAGATGGACAAGATGGAGATTATTATTATTACTATTGATCAGTTTTGTATTAAATGCAAGAAAATGTATTAGTACAAGAATGACAATGCAACCCTTTTAAGATATTCCTAATAACATGTAATACTAGGCAATTTCATGTCTGTGTTTTCTTTTGTCTTTCCCATTACATCATCATCTGTTGTATTCAGCCTAGAGCTGGATGTTAACATGTTGTTTACTAGTATAACACCAAGGGCAGAACAACTCACAAAAAAGTAGTCCTCCTAGGATGTGTCTCAAGATTATCAGCTTTTTGGAACAAAACCCAGGGATGAAATTCTGGCTTTATTTAGATCACTGACAATTATTCTTAATGATACAATTATTGCATTCTATTTTCTTTTTCAAAATGCCATGCAGATTTACGAAATTAAGTAATCTCATTATCCTGTTTTTGGAGTCAGCAGATGCCATTTGTTACCTTCAGGCTGATTACAGTTTCTTTCAGTTCTTTCTGTTCTTCCCTTGATTTCTTTCAACTTTTATAATTTTTTTTTTTTTTTTTGACCATGATGCAATTTTTTATTTCACTTCACCAAGCTTTTCTGTGAGAGGGGATACCTAGACTGTGATTATAATTTCTCTGCTTATCTGTCCTTTAATGCAGAACTCTCCTGAGAAATTCCATTTTCATTCTGTGAAGTAGTCATCTTTCTACCCTCCTTACTGGCCACCAATTTGACATATACTTTGTGATTTGCTTAATTGTCTAGTTGATTGTCTAAATTACATTGCAGTTTACTTAGTGTATTCCTGTTGTGGGGATTTTCCAACTTCTCATTCTGTTCATCTTGACCACTAACAGTTAAACCAATTGTTATTCACAGTCATTATACACATGAGCCGAGGTACTTGAATGCTTGTGTGACCTTCATACAATTGAATTTTACTGTTTTTTTTTTCCTTCTCATTATAAATGTAGTTCCTCTTCTGCCAACCAATTTTAAAACCATTTTCTTCTCATGCAGATTTCTATCAGTCTAAATATGTATATATATTTTCAGTTATTTCATTCACAGTATAATCTAAGCACAGAATCACAGAAAATTCTGGTGGAAAGGGACTTCAAAGAGCATCTAGTCCAACCCGCTGCTCAAAGGAGCTATGAGGGCACACCAGGTTTCTCTGGGCTTTATCACGGTCTTGAAAGCAAAGGATGGAGACAACACAGCCTCTTCATAATGAGGCAACCTTTTCCACTGCCCATCTGTCCTCATGGTGAAAGTTTTTCCTTATATCTAGTCTGAACTGTTCTTGCTTCAATTTACACCTGTTTTCTGTCATCTTCCCACTATGCATTGCTATGAAGAACCTGACTCCATATTCTCAACTCCACTCCATCTTCTTGTAGGCAGTCCCTTCTTCACCCCCTCAGCAGGATATTCTCCTTCTTTTATTTGTCCACTGAACCTAAACTTTTGTGCTGTTTGGTCATTGACTGCCATAACCTAATGCCAATATGTGTGATTTTCTACTGCTTTACCTTGTGCTGCTGTCACATTTTGTCCACTGTGTCGCAGCTATGCAAATCTGGTTATGAAGATCCACTTTTCATGCCTTCAGCTTTAGCTTAGAAAATCTTCTCTTAATGGGGAAAGTAATAGAAATGCAATTTGCAACATTTTCTATACATAAAATTATTCCTTAAGCTTCCTTAGGCCAGCTTTCTCAGGCACATCTAAAAGACTAAATAGCTAAGAAAACTTAAAGCAATCTATAAAATTAATCTCCTCTGATGTACCCAGCCAAGATAAAAGTCTGCCTTTCTTAGCGTGTGCTGTGAGTCTCCCCGCCCTAGAAATCCTAGAGTCAGGGTTAGCAGAGTGATATGTATGCACAGTGAAGATACACAACTCAAAAAAGTTTAAGCCATCTTATCCATTGGCTATTCACAGTTATACTGAGTGAACCACAGAAAATTCCTTCAGGATCTTCAGAAAGAGTCAGAGTATTTTAATATAGACTTTGATATGTGTAGGTATAAGACTCTGTCATGAGATGATGGCCAGTTCTTTCTTTTGCTTTGTGTATAAGGGCAACAGTATTGCACCTCAGTCAAAACCTAAGACCTGTGGGAGAGGTAGCAGACAGCATGCCTGCTTTTGAAAAGCTTCATTACATACAAAGAGGGCAAATTATGATCAGCTCCACAGATTTTTGACCAGCATGCCAGAAAAGGATTACTGTAAGTGGCAGAAGCTGGTCATGAAACTGTAGGGGAGGTACTTTTAGTGCAATTTGTCCTTCTCACCGAGTCTGATTAGCTGATTCATTAATTTTAGACCCTTGCTGTGTTTTCACTCGGTATAAATTTCTAATTATCTTAAATCAAACTAATGCTTTACCTTCCAAAGGTCACCCAGTAGGTGGCACTCCCCATCTGACTTTACACTGAACCAGGAGCCAAGAAGGGAGAACCCATGATAGACACAGGATGGTAGACAAGTGCCTTCATCTCCATCCTTACTTTGCTGTACAGAACAACATCAGGGCATCTTTCACACTTTTTCTGTTGCCCTGCTTTCCAGATTTCACATCCCTCTCTAGCAGCTTTATTCTGTGGCTTCTTCCCCATTACATGGCCTCCTGTGTAGACAAGAAGAAGGCTGAAAAGTCAGACTGGCACAAAGGAAAGTAGAAGCAGCAATGACCAGAACATCATCAGAAAACTTAGCTGAAGGGTGATGTGGCAGTCCATAAAGTGCCCGCTTGAAGAAAACTAAGATATGCTTGGCATTTCAGTGAACTCAGATAAGTTGACATGCATTCACATTTGTCCCAAGATGTGTAATTTACAACTCACACTTCTGTAGCTTTTTGTGACCTTTTCAATATTTCATGTTTTGCATAATTAACATATTTCTTCTGCTTAGAGAGGTTGAAAGGTTAGAAAGGTTGAAATCACAGATAAACGGATATATCCATTGACTCAACTGATTAAAAAAGCACAGTGTGACACAAATTAAAATTATAATTAATGGAAAATATGAGACATAAAAAAATATAAAATATGAAACAAAATGTCAAGTATGTAGAAAAGTTGACTCTGAGGTAACTCCTGCTTAGCCCTAGACTTTCTCTTTATTTGGTGATTTTCATCATTCATCTTTTCATTTTTCCCATTGGGAAACACTTCACATATCTTTTACATTCTTCCCCTTACTACAGGTTTCGTTCTTTTCACATCTCCAATAGCTTTGCTTTTCACAAAAAATTGTTCACAAAGTAATTGTTGCGGTGGAAGAATATGTTGTGTGACCAAGGTGACCAAAAGTTCTTTCCCATGTGGGAAAGTGAAGTTCTGGGTTTGGGGAGACAGAGTGGATGACAGTAACATGCAGTATACAGCTTTAATTTCTTTGTCAAGACATGTTTGAAGAAATATAAACTGATGCTTCAGTACAAGTTCTCATTTCTTTACAGCAAAATCCGTCACGATAAACTCGTCTTCATCTCCCATGCACACATTGTCAGAGGCCTCCTCTGCTCTTTCCTTGCTTAATCTTACCATCCTACTTCCTTCCACATAGTCATTTAAAAATGAATTCACCCTTGGACAACTCATACTGGAATTTTCAATTTAAGCTAGACTTAAAGATATTTATCTTCTACATCAGAATATATTAGAGGAAGTTCTCTTTCATATACTGGCATGAATATTCCTCCCAGCCTAAATAGAGCTACCATTTTGTTTTCCTAATTTAAGATGTACCTCAGAATAAAAGGGCATGATTTTTCATCTCTGAGTACATATTTTTAAACCCTCTAGTGACTAATAATGCAACCAAATGTTCATATCGTGATAGGTCATTCTAATGCTGTTTTTTCTTCTGTGGATTGTGCTAGATACTTTTTGTCTCTCTTGAATCTGTTCAGTGAATTGGTGCCTGCCATTATATTTTGCAGTTTATTTCATGCATGGAAAAACAGGCTTATGAAATAGAGAAATCCTGTATTTGATAGAAACACATCAGAGATTTCCATATTAAAGATGTCACCACTGTCTAGAGTTAGAGGGTTGGCAATTTGAGAGGTACAACAGGATTTTATCCTCATATAAAATGTTGGTGAAGAGCTGAAGAGGGGTGTTTATAAGTAAAAGTATGCATGTTTTGTTACAAGAATCAGAAATCATCTGGGAAAAGGAACAAAAATTACCCTTTCACCAGGCAGGGATGGTCTTTCAGGGCAAGAACATGTGTGTCCTTTGTCACAGTCATGAAGAAAAATTAATAAACAACATGCAGCTATGAAGTGGGGGACCAATTGCAGCACGTCCTCCACTTGCTGAATTAAGCATCACATACATACATATGTCATATATGTGTGTATGTGTATATGGCTCTGTTCTTTCAGTCCATAAGCTCCCTATAAATTCTAAATTTATGCTAAATCAAAATGAGAAAATGCTGCCGCAAATTGCTGATTCCATTTCTGTCCTAGGTGATATTCCAAGAAACAGAACTACTGATGTTATTTCTATTACAGAGTCATTACTGTCAGACTCGAGCCCTCAAAATAATAAGCCATAGCTCATTTTCCCAGAATTGCAAAATTACATTTTTTTAATTTGCCTGTCATTTTCTTAAGCTTTTTTGATTCCATGTTTTTTTTGTTTGCTTGTTTGTTTATTTCTTTGTTTTAAATCTTTTCTCAGTCTATATAAACTGGATACACTGGATATGTGTACTCTTCCAGAGTCATGCGTAAATATATAAAAGTATGTGCATGGTTTTTACTTTTCCATATATATATTAATTCCAGAGAAAAATCACTCTCAGTTGCACACACCCTAAATGTCTGTTTTCCATAGCCTGTCTGGCACAAAATGCTTTGTTCTGTTGGGACCATGATAACAGGGAACTATACTAACTCTTTCATGTCTACATGTATATTCTCAATCTTCCATTTACAATGACCTATATTGTATTTTAGATCTTTGAAAATGATCTGATTAAACAGGTTTGTCATGACAATTAAAAGTAGCCTATTTTTTTTAGTTGTTATCATATATTAAATTCCATGTTAATATCTTAACTTAATTTACAGGTAGTATCTTCCTTTTAAAGACAGAGACTGACAAGTCTGTAATTATAGCTTGTAAAATTTCATCACTTTTTCTCAGCAAAAACAAATATGCAGACTACATGTGTAATGCTTCATTAACAGTTACAAAAAGCCTTCAGTATCCAACTGCATTAAAATTTTTAATTTATTTTTCTTATAAACTGTAAGATAGAAAAGTCTTGTTATCTCCACTTTACAGGCCAAAAGATGGAAGAGAAGGGAGATTAAGATCTGACCTTCAAAAGGTTTTAGTTACTTCATTCAAATATATTTGTATATATATATATGACTTCTTCAAGGTCATATGGGAAATCTGGAGCAAAGTGAGGTCTCAAATTCCAGGCCAGTGCCCTCTGCACATTGTATAGGTAACACAATGCTAGAAGAGATTACTGAAATCCCCTTAGGAAAATTA
>VXAA01004147.1:1052194-1132356 GCA_013399115.1 Anseranas semipalmata | reverse complement strand
GTCCTTCTCTGCCAGGCAGCTTTCCAGCCACTCATCCCCCAGCCTGTAGCGCTGCTTGGGGTTGTTGTGCCCCAGGTGCAGGACCCAGCACTTGGCCTTGTTGAGCTTCATACAGTTGGCCTCAGCCCATCGGTCCAGCCTATCCAGATCTTCCTGCAGAGCCTTCCTACCCTCGAGCAGATCAACACATGCACCCAGCTTGGTGTCGTCTGCAAACTTGCTGAGGGTGCACTCGATCCCCGCATCCAGATCATTGATAAAGATATTGAAGAGAACTGGCCCTAATACTGAGCCCTGGGGGACACCACTAGTGACCGGCCTCCAACTGGATCTAACTCCATTCAACACAACTCTTTGGGCCTGGCTACCCATCCAGTTTCTAACCCAACGAAGCCAGTCCAAGCCATGAGCAGTCAGTTTCTCCAGGAGAATGCTGTGGGAAACAGCGTCAAAAGCCTTAGTGAAGTCAAGGTAGACCACATCCACAGCCTTTCCCTCGTCCACTAAGCGCGTCACTTTGTTTGTGTGATTTTTTTTCTCAATTTAATGTGAGATAGTAGGATGGAAGACTGAAAAAGAAGGCTAGGAGTGAAATCATTTTCCTGCAAAGTGAGAAGTTGTTCAATACAAATCTTGCTGAAAAAGGGACAGTTTAATAGAACACCTAACTTGTTACAACCAGCTCTCAAGGCCTATCCTTTCTATTTTAAAGTGACAAAGAGTCACTACAAAGCACAATTAATAATGATGAGAAACCTTCCAAAGATTTCCAGTTCTGTTTAGTCTAGCCAGTATTTTAAACCACAGATTCCAGAACTATTAGTCTGCAGACCACTGGTGGCCAATAGATGGTCTTACTGAGCTCTCATAATGAGCAAGCAAAGTCTTGATGCTAAGGGTGCTAGTTTTCCATGAGAAACCGTAAAGATTGATAGTTGCCACTGGGCCATGAAGATGATCAGAGGGTTGGAGCACCTCTCCTATGAAGACAGGCTGAGAGAGCTGGGGTTGTTCAGCCTGGAGAAGAGAAAGCTCTGGGGGGACCTTATTGCGGCCTTTCAGTACTTAAAGGGCACTTATAAAAAAGATGGAGAGCAACTTTTTACTCGGGGAGATAATGATAGGACAAGGGGGAATGGTTTTAAACTAAAAGAGGGGAGATTTAGATTGGATGTTAGGAGGAAATTCTTCACTCAGAGGGTGGTGAGGCACAGGAACAGGTTGCCCAGAGAAGCTGTGGATGCCCCATCCCTGGAAGTGTTCAAGGCCAGGTTGGATGGGGCTTTGAGCAACATGGTCTAGAGGAAGGTGTCCCTGCCCATGGCAGGGGGATTGGAACTAGGTCGTCTTTAAGGTCCTTCCAACCCAAACTATTCTATCATTCCATTATAAAAAAAAAAAAAAAAGTTTTAGAGTCACCCACAGTTACTGGGTAACCAGGAATCAAACATGCATTAAAGCCACCTTAACTGTTTTCCTGAACACTTACTTGCAGCCTGAAAGTGATACTTCCCTCCAAACTGTCCTTAGGACAAGGAAAGGTGCTACAATTCATATCCCACAGAGACCTGGAAAATATCCTGCCAAACACAAGAAAACTGTGTTCTTTCCATCTAATTAATACCATAGAGAAGTGGTCTACATGCTCGTTCCTCTCTACCATTACTGCTCCATTGCAAATGTATGTTGCAAAATCAAGTGCTCAGGAGTTGGGAAATATTGCAACTAAGATTCTTCTTGTACACAATAAACCTCTACTTATATGATTTCAAACTACTTTTACCTTTGTTCCAGGAGGCAATTTCTTTCCAGATCCTGATGACCCATGGAATTAAGAGGTCTCAAATTCCTTTAAGATCTTGTAACAACTCCTCCAATGAGGGGCATTTCAAGCAACCCCCAAAATGTCCTCATTCTCCCCCTCTTTTCTCCGTGTTTCTTCTGGAGTGTTATTTTGAGACAACACAGCTTATACAGATCTGAAACAGGTATCCTCAAAATATTTGTAGGCTTTCTGGAACAACACAAAACACAGAGTCAGTTTACAGTGTATCTGGCAACTATCAAGTATATCAAACAGAGAGAAAAGACCCCTTGAGTTTTATCTTGCTTAAAATTGTCAGTATTACACAAGAAAACACAGAAAAACTGCTCTGGAACAAGAAGAAAGTTTTTCTTTCTCCCTTAAGACAACATGTGCAGTCTGAACATCAAAGAAGAAGGCTGGAAAAGAAGCAAAAGATAGCATAAACTCTACTAACTTAAAGATGTTTAGCCATGCTTCAGTTTGATAATTGGGCTATGTCATTTGCAAAACCCCCAGATCATTTCCATTTAATGGGAATGGGGTACCATGGCAACAGAGACTCTGTTCTTGTCATTGTTGGCTCCTGAAGCTGGTGAAGTTACTTCAGCGAGCCAGTGTTTCCGCAAGCCCTCAACGCATTGATTTGCCTAATGCTATGTCACGACTTGTGCTGAAACCTTGTTGTGTGCCTGCTGTACTCCTTGTGCTTGCTAAAGAATGGTATTATAGGGGAGCTACTGACAAACTATGCTTGGCACGACACTGATGCCAAGAATCAGCCTTCATGTATTTGTAAGAGCTGTGCATTGTTCTCTTAAGCCCAATGGATTTAATACGGTCCTTGCACCTTTATAAAAAGAAAAATAATTTTAAAAAAGTATTACTGTTAATAATTACATGCAAAGTGTGTTTTCAAGAGCCCTCCATAACAAGTATGTTGTTGATGCATATCACTCAACTAAAGTTATCAAATGGACCTATAAAGCCACTCTACATCTTTCATCCCATTAAAAATTCCAGAGTTGATTTCTTTTAGCCCACTTTCCAAACCCTTCAGCTGCATTAGCACAGCGTTGTTTGTACAAACCAACCCTGGCCTGTTTGTTGCTGTAGTATATTACGCCAATCCTGGCTCTATAAATTCTTTTCTTCACAGACTTGGCCATATCTTTGTTTCAAATACTCTTCTGGAGTTTATGGGATCCTTCATTTTTCATAGATCGTAAAGGTAGAAGGAACTGTTGTGATCATCTGTTTTGCCCTCCCAGATAAAACAGTCCACAAAATTTCTCTGAAAATAATTGCACTTGAAAGATTAAACTTTGCTTATGATGGAGGATCTGCCCCAGGCCTCTCTTATGGCTCTCTGTAGGCTTCCCATCCAGGCATGCCAGGGAAATATTTTGATATAATACCTTCCTCACTTTCTGGACCTCTATCTGTTGGCACACTTTTTGATAGAACCTCAACAGTAAAGATTTGCACAGCAAATCGAATGATTTATCAAAGGTGGCAGGGTGCCAGGCCTGTTGAGTACACTGAAGGTCATCACATGCAAACGACTGTAGTGTGCAGCATCTTCCTGCTGCTCTCTTAAAAAGTTCTGTTGCTGGAGGACAAGCTATAAGGCATGAACATATCCCATTTACAGCTCCTTGCTTCATTTCATGTCTAGTTGGAATACGTAAGCCAGTGATAGACTGACTCAGTTTTCTTAGTATGTTAATTAATTAGTGATCCAGAATATACTTTTGAAAGGATTTTATGTAACTAACACAAAGCTTCATTAGGGTTTGAAAATTCTAAAAGTTTTTAGAAAATGCTTTTTAAACTTCTATTTCACTTCTTTTTTCTTGTCAATAATATTGAATCCTACATCTAATGATAAGCAAAGACTCTTCATTTAAAACGTGAGTTCATTGCTTGACGTATAAGTAAAAGTAAAATACGCTTTTCTTTCTGTTTGTATTATCCTGCTGGAAGGAGGCTCTAAGAAAGTGCACGTTTTTCTGGTGACTGAGTACACTGTGTTTCCAGCCTTGTATTTCATGAGGAAAGATTTGCTGTTTCCATAGGAAAAAAAGCTGGCAAAAGAATATGCTCTGGAATACAATTATTCCACTATCAAACTGATGTGAGTTTCCAACGGTTTTGTGTGTGCGTGTGGAATAGAGCCCTGTTATAGCAACTTTTTTATTGCAAAGCCTTTAAAATATGACTCATGGGTGTTTCGTCAGTGGAAACATTTATAAAAGAAGTTAGAGCATTTTCTTTTAAAGATGTCTGTTAACCCTGATTTCAAATGTTTATGTACGGCTCACGTTCAATAATCTCTTGATTCAAATCATGTGAAAGCAAGTTGCTGTAGATTAAAATCACTTTATCACATTTTTTGTTCAACGTTCCATATGACATTTATTACTGAAGAGACTTTTTAAATAATGCATGTCACTGTAGAAACTGAATTTTAAATACTTTTTTCTATTTAAATATCTGACATCAGAAAACCATGTAAATGCACAATTCAATTAAATAAAAACATTTAAAGTTAAACATATAACTAATAACCTTTATGCCTCAGAGGTTAAAGTAACAAAAAAAAAGTATCAGTACGACTGTGAATTCAATGACCCATGACCAATTGGGATAAGATCCTTAGAGAAAGTAACAAACATAAATAGATCATAATATTGAGAAAGTTCTTAAGGTATAATAAAATCATCATGCATGCTGAAACAACCATTTATTTTGTTAAGAAACACAGCAATAACATCTAAAAACTCAAAACTCAAAACCTAAAACTCTATTAACTCCTGAACTTACAGAGCAATGCAAGGTTTTCTACCTTATTATAATTGGGCTACTGCTTTTCTTCTTGGTGAACAATGACTAAGTAAAAGATAGTTTAGAAAAATTAGAAGGGGATTGTAAGGGATAGGAAGAAAAATATACCTTTCACACTTCCAAATTTTCTATTTAGACCCCAAAAAACCCACCATGAAATGTGGGTCCTGGCTTTTTCTTTTTCTAGAACCACTGTGTTCCTGGTGATGGCATGAAGAAAGAACAATTCATTTCTGTTTGTTTACTGGAAATCTTCTTAGTCCCGTGATTTGGCAAAATCGTGTTTTACCTCTAACAAAGTATTTGATTAAACAAACAAAAAATATTCTGTTGAAATTATGATTTGGCAGCATACATCTTTATCTCTGATTCATCAGTATTTTTGCTGATGTTTAGAGTCACAAGGACATATTTCACTTCTGGTAATGTTGCTCTTTCTCATGAAAATGAACCTGAAGCATTTGGCAGGACTTCTACCACTTACTCCATCAGTAAATAAATAGTAAGGTTGTTTTTTTTTCCAGACTTAGCAGTTTTCCTGGTTTCGTGCTTTTCAAAAACACAAAACAAAACAAAACAAAACAATAAAAAGTGAGGGCAAGTTGCAATTAAAACAAGGCTAACAGTTAGTAACAGTTAGCCTGTGTCATTTGGGAACATTATATGAGGCACTGAGGTAAAGGTGGATCTTGCAGTGAGATTAGACTCTGCAGCACTCTTTTGCAAAAACTATGTGTGATTTCAGGAAGATACTCATATAGAAAAAAAAAAAAAGAAAAAAAAGTTTTTAGTTAAAACCTCTGCTTAATTACTTTTTGCTGTTGGAAGTATTTTTAAATAAAAGTATTTTTCATAAAGTTCCCAAACTTTTTGAGGAAAGAAAGTGTTTACAGAAAATGTTGTTAACCTTTCATTTTTACCCCCTGACATTCTATTTTAACAAACTGGTTATAACTAGTCATCTCAGAACCAGGAAAAGACACTTCTGTAGATAAATAGGATCCTGACTTTCTTTCCTTTCTTCATTTTTCAGATTACTGTATAAAGAACAGTTAACAGGTAAACCCAAAGTCAGCTAAACAGTTTCATTTGTCAGGTGCCCTATATACTTTTAAAAACTTCTAGTGATTGAACAGAATAGTGAGAAACTGTATTTTTTTTTCAGAAGATAAAATGAAATATATTTAAAATTAAATAAATTTTAAAATGTTATTTAAACAAAAAGAAAATTCACAAAAATTGAACATTTTATTGGTATAGTGGTGGACTATATTTATAATCATGTGAAACAAGAATAGGTGCTTGATTCCAGGAAAATATCTGAAACATTTCATCAGAGACCACTGAAGCCTTTCACTCTCTGTAACAATGGAAGATGAAACCATTCCTCTGCTCACCTCATTGAAGATTTTCAGGGGTTTGATTTTGAAGTCTGTGACCATTAACTTCATTTCTGCGGTCATGCAGCTTTTAATTGTGAATTCCTTCTGACTAAGTACTTGGAAGAAGCACTTACTGTACTTGGATCCTCTAATCAGAAAAAGAATTTTGAGGCATCAAAAGTCTTACTTTTCAAGCAACCACGAAAAATGTCAGTTACTTGGAAAGCTTTCTGTATTCACAGGAGAAAGAAGGAAAAAGGAAAAATGATAAGAAAGATCTGAATGGTGTTCATCATCTTGCAAGACCAAGACCTGTACCACGAGATCATTGTACTAAATAAGCTGAAGACATGCCTGCCTCTCAGAAGCTGAACACAACTTTATTCAAACTGCTTTCTGAAAACAGATGTGATCCTGGAACTTTACAGCAACTGGAAAAGGGTCAAAACAAATGCACAATTCCAGTTACTCCAAAAGAGATAACAGAAATCATGGCTCTTCAAATTGTGAGGGGTATTTTCACAATGGTTTCTTGTAAACAGTATCCAGTTGTGGTTGATGAAACAGCAAACTTCCCCAACAAAAAGCAATTGACTTTGTTCAAGCTTACATGGATAATGACAGAAGGTTCATACAGAGTCCACAACATTACTCACAGAGGAGAAGTAGTTATAATGGTAAAAACATAGGCTTTTACTCATTCCTCAAGCTGAACAAGTTGGAAGCTGGAAAATTCTGTGAGGATGTCAATACTATGGAAAGCTTTGCACCATATGTAGCAAAAAGGACAAGGCAAGAGCTCCATTTGCTCATTGCAACAGCCATGCTAGGAATTTGGCATGTGTTGAGAATGAAAAATACTGCTATTTTATCTGATATCCCTGTAATTGTTTACCAAACTATCAAATTTAATTTAAGTGACACAAATGAGATGTTATTCTTTGGGCCACATAAAGAAGAGTAATGATGACATCATAAGGAATTTGCCCAAAAGGATTGTGTATGTGTGGGGAAAACACTGGTTTTAATTTCTGAGCTGACTAGCACATGTTGCAATAGGAAAACTGGGAGAGACGTAGAGAAAGATTTTAAAATGATTGTTTGAACTGACTGCAAAGCATTGTGAGTTTTAAAAATCACTCTCTTTCACACTAAGTATATGGGAAAGTTCCAAGGAGGGTAGATGTACTTTCCAATGCAAGTTGCAGCAAAAGAAGGAAAATCTTACTTCTGTCCACTCAAATTGCAGAAATCTGGAAATAAGATATCAAACAAAGATTAGCACTTTGTGATTTAAATGGCAGAATGGTACTGCAGTAATATTTTTTTCATAGTACAGTTTCAGACTATGCAACGAGGAGCACTCACCTGATACATTATGCTAAAAGAGTTCTAGCTACAGAATTCTTGGCAGAGAAGCAAGGATAAAAATCTGTGAAGGGTGTAATTTCTGAACTGCCAACAAACATTTTGGCAGGAACGATTTGCCCAGGGTTATATTCTAGGACAAATCCACCAAAAGATGTAAAGTGAGAAATTTTTGGATGTGCCTGAGATTCCAAGGAAGACAAAAGTTCCAAAGAAAGTGTGGCTGACAAAACTAGATAGTCAAATTCAACAAACTATTTTATGACTTTTTTGGGGGCTCAGATAAATTCATTTGCCAATGTCCAGCACTCAGTCAAACTTTGAACAAAAGAGGCACTAATTACATAAGATCTGGAAACTTATGACAATGTCAACCATAATAGAAACATCCAGACATACTTTGGATGAATGGTTCTAATTGCGACCATGATTGACTGATTTTCCAACTTTATCAGTATGTTTCCTTTCAAATTTCATTTGCTTCAATGTGTGAGAGAGATTCTGGATGATGGAAAGGGGGACCTGAGGTTGAGACTTGAGTGGAAGGGGCTGGAATAGAAGTAGCGCTGTTCCAACCACAAAAATGAGTCCTGGAAGAAGTCCTTCCACATGTGGCAACTATTAGCAAACACCTGTCTTCTCCTCAGCTTCAACACTCACCCAGCACACTTCCCTACTCTGTAACATAATGCTCCAGGTGCAGCTGGTGAGCAAATAAAGAGCAGTAAAGGAACCAAGGTGAAGGTATTGCATGGCCAGTGCATGAGATGTAGCTCAAGCTACAGAGAAACAGGAGACAGGAGTCAAGATAATGAGCCTTCCTCTCAGTGAGTGAGACTTGGCAGGTCATATCTGTTACAAGACAGTGTCAGCTCACAAGAAGATTTTTAAAGTCAGATCAGAAATTTGTATATTTGTTTAACCAAAAACCAAATACCGTCTGTTTTCAAAAGCAGTGAAAGCAAATAACAATGGGCTTGGTGACACTGATAATAAATGGTGTTCGTGGGTGTATTTAAGTACTCTCTTCATCTTAATAAGCTGTGGCTTTGATCCACAATTTAAGTCATGACTGAACTTGCATATGATTTTACATGTTTATGAGGAAAAAAAATTATGACTTACAGCTTGCAGATGTTGCTGAAGAATCCATTTCAAGACACTCATCAGGAAGATCACTGTTTGGATGTTTTTCAGATTCATAAGTTGTTCTTTTTCCCCATATTTAAAAGATTTATGTCTTAATGGATAATATTTTACTATGACTAAATTTGTCCACTATTAATAAAGTGAGATAATGACCTCCTATTCCAAAAAATATTTCTGTATATAGATATGCAGTCCAAAATGCCAATAAACTAAGCGAGTGAAAAGAGTAGATAACAATGTGAAAGCAAAAATGTAGGTTTTTATATGGGCAAGTATTTATGAGCATTTTTTATTATTTATTTTGTATTTGCTTTACTATAGCCTAGAAGTTTTATTGAAATGTGCCAGCATCACTGCCCATTTTATGGATGTTTCTGAACCTGGCCTTCAGCAAGAAAGGCTTGCAAAGGGAATCCTCGTGAATCCTCTGTGATCCAAACTCTTATTTGAAACCACTTTATTTCACAGACAGATTAACTGTTGTGTGTGTATTTACTGAAATGCAAGTATTCTTTTGTTACATTTTGAGATAAATTTTCAGCTTTTTTTATTTGTTGTCCATACTTGACCTTCGACCCATAGGGCAGTGTCACTGCTGTTCTAAACTCAAAGTTGTCTGAAGTCAGCGAAGTTGCAGCTGTGAGCACCACATACAGCTTTGGTGCAATTTCATCACCCCAGAATCAACTTCCTCACTACATTTGTTTGGGAAGTGAAAAAAATAAAATAAAAAAATTACAAGCTGGAGAGAATTGTGTACAGCACTGGAAGATGGTATGTTAAGAGACTGCTGGTTGTGTTGTTTTGCTGCAGAATGTTTCCTGAAACCACCCATGTCATGTAATGAAGTCTAAAGCAGGTAATTGTTTGATCTTATCCTGCTCCTGTAGGTGTCAACAAAGATAAATCATTATATTCAAAATGAAGACAACAGGAGCAAACCTTGCAAGATTTCTGAGTGAGCACTCCCTTGAGCCAGTCAGCACCAAAAATATTCAATGCACTGCAGAACCTGTCTTCCACAACAAATTCCATAAAGGCCTTGCTTCTGGGCCTAAAACCAAACATGCTCCTATTTCCAGAGCTTTCAGTTATCAGGGACCTTGTGCATCAAAGAAATGTTCCATGTTTAACAACTTTTGTGGCAGACATAGGAATTGGATCCTCAAAAGATGCAAACTGGAATTACTCCCTTTACTTCAGTGGAGTTGCTCTGATTAATAGCAGTTGAAGATCAGGTATAATTTCTTTTTTCTAACTGCATCCTCAGCATGCTCTGTACTTATATTATTTACTACACCTTGCAGGTTTTCTGTAAGCTGGCAATTGATTTTTTTAGCCAGAGCCTCTGAAAGCCTTAAAACAAAGAGAAACATGATAATGACAGAAAATGAGGTCAGAATATTATCTTCTTGTACTACTATTATTGCTTTATTAGCAGCCTCAATGCTCAAAATGACGGTACATGGTGGGAGAGCACAGCTATCTCTGCCTTGTACGCTGGGGAGAGTGCCTGAGGTGCCGGCCATGGGTGCAGGACTGCTGTACCCGCACGCAGCGCTCCAGTAACACAGCTGGTAATTTGAGTCATTATGGTCATCAGGGGCAATCGGTGGTATTACTGAGTAAGAGGATTTCTTTTAAGTACCATGGGCCCAGAGGCGACAATTGCTATTCCAAGAGCTGGCCAGTTCTGGGAGTGGCTCTTTTGCTGAAATACTCTTCTGTTCTAGCCCTATTACTCTCACGGCAGCCAGAAATGATCTTCCCCTTTGTTAGGCAACCTTCTAGGAAGGTCTCAAGGCCATTTATATGTGTGCTTCAGACGAGCCATGTGAGGTCATTTCAGCAGCAGAGGAGGCATGTGGTGGTGGCAGACGTCTAAGTACCCCGTGCTGTGGCTGTGCAGAGCTGACACAGGAGCGTCCCCAAGGCGTGCTGCAGCCTCCTGGTCACACAGAGTTTGCAATTCCTTCACACAGCATGACAACAACTGGAAATGTCACCTGCAGCTCTTCCAGCCTGCTTTTGAATTACTCTGTAGACACAGCATTTGAGTACTTGCAGAGCAAAGGTCTGCGCGGCTCTTACTGCCTGTGTGGCACTTGGGAATTAAAGTCAGGTCCTGCTTTCCCTTGTGATGATAATGCCTGGCCTTTTCTGAAAGGAGTGGGATCAGCCTGCATTGCGAGGAAGCATGATACGCTCATAGTGCACTGGAAAATTCTTGTTATAGAAAATAAGATTTCAGTTCCAGAAATAGTGTTTTGCAGATCCGGTGGATGTTCGCAGAGCTTTCAGAAAATTACACTGCAGTTATTAAAAGGTGAGGCAGTATTAGCAGGCTGGTGACACTGTCTGGTTCATATCAGTTGCTTGTGTGGCTATGAGGTACATACTCCAGAGCTTAGATTCCAGCTCAGGAAAAAAACATGTACATATGCAATGCAAGTATGATAATACCATTCCTAAACAGCAAAACACCAAAATACACAATTAAATATGTATCTGAACTGCATCAGCAACAGCAAGATTAGCTGATGTTTTGCTGACTCAGAAGCTTAATGAACATCTGAGTGGTTACATAGCTGAGTAGTTTCTCAGTGGTGTTTTTTTATTTGCATTGTGATAAGAATTTTTCCTTTCCTGCTTTACCTAACAGTGAGAAACCGTGTACCTTTTTCTAGGTAATGAGTACACAGAAACTAAGAGCTCAGATCCATGGTTCTGTATCCCAAGTCTGGGACAAAGGTGTAGCAGAACTTATCTGATTATAGTTGCTATAAAAAATAAATATAATCAAATTATCTAAGGAAAATAAAAAATGCAACCCATACCTGTACTTTTTTAATCTGCTAAAGTTATATGAAAGTAATTGATAAATAATATGTGATCAGTCCAGGTGTCCTCTAGAATTCTATGGTAGCTTTGCACATAAATTGGTTTTCATGCTACAGACATCACCCAAACCACAACTCCTATTTCTAATTGAATGAAACATTTGAAAGGAAATCTTTACATTTCTTAATCTGAAATACCAATGCAGTAAATATGACCGATGAATTCTTAAGGTATTAGGCATGAAGTACTGGGTGTGATAGGTCAAATATGTAATAGACCTAGACTATTGCAGAAATATGCTGTCATCCGGTTTACTGTAATTGACCGCATTTAAAGAAACGTCACTCTAAGCAACAACATGATCTGATTAAGGATGCTGGCTGACTGCAAGAAGGGACCAGAAGCCAGCTTTTAGTTCCATTCACAGCTTTGCTGCTGACTTGTTATTTAGCTACTTTTTAGGTTCAGCAAATCAGTTACATTTGGGTTTCTCACTACATACAGGCTATAAAGCAGTATTAAACTTAAAATGGGATAAATGTTTTCTACTAAACTGGGGAAATGTTCTNNNAAAAAAAAAAAAAAGAGTCCTGAAGTCCTGACTTTACAATGAAGAAAACACTGAATTTGTGGCCCTAAGATTTTGGGGTTTATTAGCTCCCATATTAGTGGAGATATGATCTGTGATAAGGGAATAATTATTTAGTTTATAGGTAAATTATGCTGTAATATCCTGGTAGCTTAAATCTGATTTTCAGAAAAGCCTGCTTCCCAGATAGGTGCTAAACAAAGGTTTGACTTTCAAAAACATCTAGTATCTCATGACTCCCAGTGAGGCATCTGTGGCCAGATTTTCAAGTTCTTAACATAGCAGTTGCTGAAAAACTGGTCCATGTTGACAACCTATATGGTCAAAGCCAGGCACCTACTACTTAATTCAGCAGACCTGCTTGGGATCTACAGTGAGATTAGA
This sequence comes from Anseranas semipalmata, assembly GCA_013399115.1. Lineage (NCBI taxonomy): Eukaryota > Metazoa > Chordata > Aves > Anseriformes > Anseranatidae > Anseranas > Anseranas semipalmata. Next base: position 1,119,992 of record VXAA01004147.1, on the reverse strand, counting down.
TTCTAATTCTTTCTGTTTATGTTTATGTTGCATAAATGTACATAAATACTGCCCTCCCCCCATGAACATGGACTAACAAAAAGAAAAAGAAAAATGCATTCCTGGAGCTAAATTTTTCTTGAATTTGTGTTTTGAACTGGATTTTTCACTGTTAAAAAGGGACAAGCCTGAAACCTCTCTGCAATTTGTGATTTCATAGCAGTCCTTCTCTGATTGTTCTGTGTGATTCTCTGATGACTAATAATATAGTAACCTTTACTCTACAGAGATTCTTAACTATCATTTTTTACATGGATGAACCTTTTCATGAAACTTGCAGCATTCTACCAAATCTGAGATTTCAGTCCCTGCATTGAATTGAATTGAGCTGAAATAGCTAATGGATTCACAAAATAGTGGTGAGGATGGACAGTCACAGACAGACTTTGGCTCCCCCCATGAACATGGACTAACCCTTGTTTCCTAAGGAAACAAGGCTAAAACCACCACCAACAAAAACCTTGTTCAGTTCTCTAGTAATCAGTTATTTTCTACCAAAGTGCAGCTGAGTACAATGTGCTAATTATTTCTAAAAATATAATATAAAAAAATCTTCTGAAATGGAAGAGTTTTTCTTGCTTCACTGTCTATTACTCTAAGACATGAACTTCTTGGCCTGGACTCCATTATTTTGCCTTGCCACTCCCGTGCGCAGAATTTTTGTTTACTGTCATGTAGAACATTTTCATCGGTAGCATGCAATGTAAGTGAAATGATCCATCTTAATTAGTCCAGGGGATTTAATGAGGAACTAGGAGAAAAATAGGTCTTTCCTGACATGAAAGTTATTATTTTCCCAGTCTAACTCTACAGAAATATGTCTCATGTGGTCCTGTCATCTACTATTGCTTCTACCTTGGTTCTGGAGGTGTTACTACAAGCACTTCTCTATGATGGGTCTCCCCAAAACACTGCTTGGGCAATAGGAGTCTTTGCCTGTGCCTTACTGACTGAGGCGGTAGGCTTGCATGCTAAAGCCAAATTTGTTTTCCTTCTCTTGAGGTCACCTGGTGCCTTTTCTCTGTGGGAATGGAGTAAGTGACTCTTCCCTGCAGAGAGCAGCAGATTCTGCTGTGGATGAAAGAGGTTTACTAGCAACAGAGTGAAAATGGTGTAAACACAAAAAGAAATTGTTTGTTTAAGGAACAGACTTTGCATAAAGTAATCTAGCAACTAACCAAACTAAACAGCGTTAGTTACAGAAAGAAAACAAACGTTTCCATGTCACAAAAGACATTTTGTGGGTCCTTCCCTAGGGCTCAAGTTCCAACCCACTTGCTATTTCAGGAAAGAAAGAGATCTTTCTTTACCACTGTCAGAGGTCTTCCTCCAAGTTCCTTTTGCAACCACATGCTCCTCATTCAGGAAAGCTGTTGCCCTGGTATTCTTCAGTCCAATCTTCCATTTACCTATTCACATTAATGTTTTGATTGGATGATTCTCTTTAAAGTTTTCTCTTCAATAGAAAACAAACAAACAAACATACAAAACCGCCCCTCTTTTTAAATAATGTAATAATAAAGTCATTACATTCCATTAATGTAAGGGCATGGTATACTTAGTCCTTCACTAAGATAAATACTAGAGGAAAACAATTTTCCTCAGATTGTTGATATATACAAAACAGAACAACTGTGTTTTCACCCGGACTTCATGATTTATTTTACTTTTTTTAAACAAATTTCAGTTCTTGATCCAGCTTACTGTGCAGAACTTATTTTTATTTTTTTCCAGAGCACAAACAGATATAATAAACATAGATATAGCTTTTGCTGCTCAATATATTTTCCTTACTAACTTCCATGCTGTACAGTGTGGTTTCACCTTGGCCTATTGCCTTCAGCAGTTTCAGTAAACATTTCTGCTATGGACTTTGGCTGTAGTTTCCCATACAATACTGATGCCACAACAGTGCAACAGATTTTTTTTTAAACCAAGTCTTCACCTTGACGGAAGTCTAAGAGATGTCCTGCTGAGGATGTACCATGCTTTGAAAGCTGTCTTTCTGAGGTTTAACATTGCACAGGACTGTATCCTGCCCTTCAGAAACCAGGTGAAAGCTTTCTGATTGCTTTGGGTCACTGTTTATCAAGAAAGGTGGTTTTGCCTGCCTGGGTGGAGTATTCGTTAGCATTTGTAAAGCCTGCATTGTATCAGAAACTTTTGTTAGTGTAAGTAATGTCCCTTAGGAATGTGATTTTTGGCAATGTTTGATACTGGCAACATCCCTAATGTGGATGCAGAGCTGGCAGCATTAGTGCTTTTGCTGGTATAGATTATACTCAGGGTTCTGGAATCAGTAAAACCAGCCAAAATTGCTTCTGCCAGCATAACTATACTATTAAACATTTTCTAGCATAGACCTAGCAGAAAACTAATTCTCACCCCCACACCTCTCTTGGTTATTAAATATTATTTTGTTGGGAGTTACACTCAAGCTGTTACCCCATGTGTAAACATCTTTGGCCAGAATAGTCTCTGTCATGGAAGTTTTTCTGCCACTGGTGGAGGGAGAAAAAAATAAATAAATCAGTATTTGACCATGTGTGAGTGGCTTATTTATATCCAGAATGGCCTGACATTGTACCTTTTTTTCCTCTCACCCATATTCATAAATAATTGTGTAGTGGCCACAGCTAATCTTCATGAAAATCCTCATACAGGTAACTGTCACGTAGCTTTGGATTTATGGTGCTGCTTTTCTAATGGCATGATGGACAGGGGCTTCATGTTTTCTCGTGAGCTTTAGGAACAACTGAAACAAATGGGATGAGAACAATATGTAATGTACATTGAAACCCTGGTGTTTATCATTCTTCTGATGAGAACTGCAGCAAAAACTGAGATCAGTCCAAGAAAGATATTTTGCTTTCTGCCCAGCTATTCGATTTGTTGAAAACAAAATGTGTTTGCAGACAGAACTGAAGTGAACCCTTTGACCCTGTAATCATTGCTGGTTTTAGCCATCAAAATAGGTAATTATTTAAACAAACAAACAAAAAGGAAAAATCAGTGAGGTGGAAAGCACATACTGTAATCAAATAAGAAGTGAAGACATGGCTGCCACTTCCCATATATGTTGCGTTACATCAGACCAGAATGAGGCTGTTTACGCTCTCAAGCTTTCCAGGATCCTACCACCACTACCAGTAAGGTTGAAAAAGCCAAAGGATGTGGCTTGGTGGCAATCACCCACATCTAAAGTGAGGTAATAGTCCCATGATGTTGCTTGCGCCCTGGAGTTGGCAGCCCATGTTGCTGCTGAATAACTCTTCTGCCCTTGCTATACTAGTCAATGTTTTCACATGGACTGACCCATCATGTTCAGCTTTCATCCAGGGCTTCTTATACCTCCCACGTGTTCTCAGCTTCCAGACTTTCAATCTCAAAATTAACATCATAGGCCCCACTTCTGTCCCAAAATATTCCTCCAAATTCCATTGATTTCAGTGACAGAAACACATCTGAGAAGTGGATTGAGCTTAGCAAACAAACAAGCAACAACAAAAAAGTGAGAAACATATTGCCAGATGAGTCTGTGAACATCTGCTATTGCTTTTGTCTGTGTGCCCAGCATGTGGGTTTCCCCTGTACGCAAACAGTGCGGTTAATTAAACACACAAAATTGCTTACTAACTGTCCACATAATACTTAGAATTCCTGAAACCTAACAGTCTAAATTTGCTTTATGGAAGCTTTGCTATGAAAATTAGTCAAGCTGAAGAAGACTACTGTGTCTCTTCAAATGATTTTCACAGTAAAGCTGCTGCAGAGTATGGGTTTCTGTGGAGTCTGGAAAGGGAAGCAGACTGGTCAGATCTGTTTTTGGAAAGGTAATAGGGTATGCAGTGTTGTTTTTTAAACACGTACTTCAGATGCCTTCAAGGTAAACTCCATTATGTAACATGACAGAAGTAGCAGACTTTAATAAAAATGTGGGAACTAATTGCTCTGCACCCTTGTACAGAACACCCAGATAAACTATTCTGAGGCCCAGATGTGAACCGAAATTCTGTAGGTGCTTTATGTGGGTCAGCAAGGTCCCACAAAGCTACAGGTACAGATAATAATTTCGTAGCTGAGAAACAGTTGAGAAGCAGATTAGACTGACTGAGTTTTGATTCATTCCTATGAAAAGAGATGTTAAAAATAATCAGCCTAAACTTAAGTCTTCCTGTTTAAGGTAAAATACCACTAATGTTTTTAAATTGTTCTTTGAATCAAAAGAATGGATTGTCAAAAACATCTGGTTCTAAAAATGTTTCTACTAAGAAGCAACATTTCTTCTCTGAGCTACTAGTCTACTCAGAGACATGAAGTCAGGTATTTTATCTAAGCAGAATTTTTAAAGAATAATCTGAAATGATAGAAAAGGAGTTGAAATTTAAAGCTTAAGATCCCAAGATCTTCATTTCTAATTAAATTATGTTAGTATAAAATGATTTCCAACTGGTTTGAGGGTGTCATTGTCTTTACTGTTAGAGACACGATAGACAGTACCTACCTCAAAAAAAAAAAAAAAGCAAAAAAAAACACAAGAAAATGAAATATATAACAAAAATTAAATATTTGCTTTCTCAATAGCTCCAAGTAAGCCACTAAGCATCCCTGGAATTGTTTCCCTTATCCTTCTGGTGTCTAACGGGGCTTTACCTGAACTACATATTCTATTTCCAGACCTTAAGTTTCCAAACTAGATCTTTACCAAGGCAGTGGACATATAAATCAATTAATTTTTCTGTAACAGTTTTAGTACAAAGTGAATATCCCTGCTGTGTTATTCAGTAGTACTACTCTAACCTCCTGCCTCTGACAGGAGAACAGAGCTCTCTTCAACAATATATCTAGTTGAGTAGGGGACTTAGAGATAGGGCATCTTTTTTTTCATCTCCGTCACAGTCCATGCCTCAGTTTGTCACATGAAATAAAAGAGATTCCCACCTCTTAATCCCATAGGATCAGGTAGGAAAGGCTGTTCTCTGGATTAAGGGGTGGGGGAGAAAGTGTTAAATTTTCTGAAGGAACTGAAACATTGTAGGTGCTGCAATGGATTGACCCTTTAGTTGAAATGGTGTTGGCAATATTCCTGCTAATACTTTTTATCTTCATTTTTTCCAGACGAAACTGTTTGCTGAGTTTGACCCCTCTTTGCTACTAGCCCTTGTTGAACAAAACCACATATTTTGGCAAATAATAACTGATTTGTTGGAAATTGCACTCCATTGTTGACATTATCTCCTCCATAAACAACCAGGATTCTGCCTTTCTGCAGACTTATACTTCAGCTTTTTGGAGGCAGGCTTAGAAAGCCTCTTTTCATTAAAGGAGAGCTTCAGCTGTGAATCCTAAATGCCACAAAAGCAGTGCTAGCAAGTAAGAACAGAACAGGAAAATCATCTCTTCTCCAACTCCCTATGACATTACCGCTTGAAAGACCATTTATCTTATCTCTCTGTGGCTATGATCTTTGTCCCTCTAATCCTACAAAATGCTGAAATTAATGTTGCAGCACCTGCAATATAAAGCTTAGGAAAACTTACTATTTCCTCAAGGTCACAGAGCCAAAAAGGAAATATTTCCCCGCAAATGTCTCTTCCTTGCCTCCTCTGTAGATGTCTTCTCAGGCCATTGCCACCCCTTGTTCATTTGCTTCCTCATACCCACTTGTCTTACCTTACATGCACAGAGATGCCCAAACCGGTCCTACAGGTTCATGCAATTTTGGCCACTCTATTCATTGCCTGTAAGTCTAATTATTTCTAACACCAAACTTTATCCGAAAGCCATCCTTTGTCCCCCTTCTAGCACATTCAATAGATCTGCAACATGATATGAAAGTAGAAAACCTTAACCATCTTCAGGTGGCATATAAAGAGAACACATTTCCTTCTTTTCCATGTGCGCCTATCTCTCCTCCCCAAGGCGAAACTCCCACACCACCTCTCCTGGTTTCAGGTGTAATCATAAACCAGCTGAAGGTAATTATGGGTAATGTAGTTCCTTCACTCCCTCCTGTCTGTTTGCAGAAGTGGTGCTGGGTACCTGCTAGACTGCAAATTCCAGCAGGCATTGCTCAGCACCCCTAAGAGACAGGCAAACACCAGGTGCGTTCCCAGCAGCTAAGCTAGCTCTCAGCATGCTGGAATTTTTCAAAGCTGGAGCAAAAAATAGGTGTTTTCTCAATGGTGCTGATGTCCTGAGCCCTGGTGTAATTTGGATCTAGGAGAAGGCTCTTTTAGTTTCCAGAATGGTGAGTTGTTTGCTTTTCTTTTTATTTTTTCTTTCAAGTATTTTTTGTTGCTTCCATTTAAGGTACTTTGGAGGGTCTGAAAGATTGCAGTAATGGTTTACCTGGTACTATTGTTGCAGTCTCCTACCTTGTTTCTGGACGTGGCTAGTACCGGGTACCTCTGGAGAAGGTGCAGAACCTGTGTGTGTTTTGGGCTGCATGATATTGTACCCTAGGGTGGTTTGGGATGTGTGGAGAAAGGCATCGTACTTGCTAAGTGCTGGTGATTGCCTTTCCTGAGAGCATAAATAATGGTGAACCTCTTACAACTTTAAATCAAGCAATATTAAGCGGGCCTTCTGTGTCTTTCTTCTTTTGTGAAATAAGCTACTGCTGGTGGGTGGGTGTTCATGTGTGGTGCTTCTATTTATCAATTTATTTTATTGTTGCTCTTCAGTTCTGTTTTTTCTTTAAGCACTGTATAAACTGAAATATTCCTGTTGATGCATGCAGTAGTTGGACTGGACCCTAGCTTTGTGAGTTAGAGATCTGGAATGTGCAAAAAGGTGCTGAACACCACGTCACCACCCTCCCTGCTAACAAGGCAGCTATTAGAGATCAGAAAAATAGAGTTTAAAGAGCACATATACTTTTGACCTTTAACATATTTGTTCTCTATTAAAAGGATCCTTGAAAGGTAATATCTCTAGGCTAAAAGCAGTCAAATGCTGACAGACCTTGAACAAACTCTCCTTATGACTAAAAAATGACAAGTAGAGCTGGCCAGCCTGTCTTTGAAAAACAAAACAAAACAAAAAAAAACCAAAAACACCCCCACAAACAAACCCAACCACACATTTAAATGAAAGACAAGGAAGAAACGGTTCTTGTTCTCTTCCCCCCTGCTAATAACTTCCCACTCACCTAATAACACCTCTGCTTTGATATAGATTTCTTTTTTAAAGGAGACTGCTCAAAATCTTAAGAGCTTGAGAATCGTTTTTAGCTACCTTTACTATGAAATAGCAATAGGTATCCTCCTGAGTAAGTGAAGGAGGGAGGGGATCATTATTACTGATAGATCTTAGGGAGGCACAAATGACCACACTGGCAACACTCTCCCTAGCCCCAAACCATATGTTTGACAGAGGTTAACATGAAACGCTCCAGTGCAGAACTTACACATTGAAATTAGTTGCATAGTGTCTGTGTTGGGTGGGTGATATACAGGGGGATTTACAGCACAAGTACAAGATGGTTATTGTCTTCCTGGAAGCCATAAAATAGTGTTTACCTTGGGTACATTAAAAATGAGGAATACCTATAATCGTATCCACTAAACTATTTACTGCAATGATATCCTCTGGGAATGTGTTCAACAAGCTAATTATATACTGCAGTAGAAGGCTTATTGAGTATTTAAATGTTTGGTTTAAAATGTTACTCTGTCTCTCTCTTCCTCCCTCCCTCCTCCTTTCCTGTTATTATGAGAATGGTTAATTGGGTTCAATTGCACTCTTCTCTGTTACTCAGCTTCCTTTTAACTCTCTATCATAGTGAATTTCAACTTGTGTCCAAAGAATATTTGTTTGGTGGACTGTCTCTGAGGGATTTCTATGAAGGTATCCTAGGGAAGGAAAAACTTTGAAATTCACCGTGTTTCAAGTCGGATGTCTTTACCTGCTGTGGAAAAGAAAAAGTAAACTCAAACTCCTTGAGAAACTACTCATGTTCATGCTATTGTAAATTTTGGCATGAGTCCCTGCAAGGGAAGTTCACCCTTGAAATATGAATGTAAAATAGGTGGATAGAACTCCAAAAGTACATACAGTGCAGGAATATAAATCATGTTAATGTAAAAGCCAAAAGGCTGGATTCAAGGAATCAGTCAGTCAACCTAATCTGATGATCACTAAAGGATCTCCTGTATGAAGAGCTAAGCTCTTTGGCAATGGCAGCTGTGGTACATCAGATTTCTGCACCACAAACTCTATGCTGTGTACTTGCAAAAAATAAAAAAAAAAAATCACAGAGTAGGCATAGCTCCATCTGGAACTATAGGCTCTTCCATCCTTTCTCCTACAAAATACTACAAAGGATCCTAAGTTACCTCCCAGATCCCATGATGGGAAATGGAACATGGGTGGAGAGGGAACAAGCAGCTATTTCAACAGTGTCCCTTTCCTGATATTTCCATACTCCGGTGCTACCACAAAAAGTTTGGTCCAATTTGACCTTACATCTTTTTAATTTCTACTTCTTGTATGGAAGCCTTCTCCACTCATGCCTTACTCTCTTTCCTGATTAGAACTCAATCTACATGAATGATTTTAAGTTGTTCCTCCAAAAATGCCTCTTCATGTTCTTATCTACAGCAAACTTAATCTTATGCTGTCCAATTTATTAAGATTTCTGGTAGTTCTTGATAGTCTGTCCTAGTGTTAGTAACTGAAGTAATTTTGGTTTGTGAGCAAATATTTTCATCTCGCTTTTCACTGACCTTCCCTTCCCACCCTCCAGAACTTTATTTAAAGTGTTCAAAGTGTACTTCAATGAGCTTAGGTAGTAACATGACTGCCAAGGAGGGGTAGCAAGGCTGAATCAGGGCTTTGAACTACTAAAAACTTCAGAAAAGTGAAGCAAAGTCTTATAGCTTGCAGCAAATGATGCTTTTAACTTGTTGTGATGGAGAGGAAAGGGTTTTAGGTTTGGATGTGTCCAGGCATTCTTTTCAAGGAATTTTTATAGGAGACATATACTGTGATGGTAGGAGTCCCTTCCCTGCACAGCTGAACTTCACTGTTTAAGCCAGCCTGCTCGGGAGGAAGCCAGCTGATAATGTGGTTGAAAGATGTGTTATGTACCTGGGGGTCCTGCCTCCCTCTTGCTTTGTGGGTGACTCCATAGGATACGGTGCTCTGGAAATCCAGTGAGCATTCTGGCAGCCTAGTAGAGGCTCTTCTAGATCTGCTGTTCTTGGGATATGTACTTACAAAAGAATCTGGATGACAGTTATTGGAATCCAAAATGTAAACAGTTGAATCAGCCATTTTCTTTAGCTTTCTCAATAGGAAAAGGATCTTTTCAAGTTATCAAAGGAGGTCTCTGAATCCAGGTACTTAAAAATCTTTGTATTCCTCTTTACAACATACCTGTGACATGGGGAGCTGCCATTTTATTTTGGGTAAGGTAATTGCTTTACATTTAAGTTGCTCTAATGGCTACCTGCTGTTGAATGGTGTAATCCCTCTTCTTGTACCTTGCCATTACTTCCCACAGACCAGCACAGGTGAACACTGACTCATTGGTGCCTGGGCCAACTCACTGTGAGACCAGATAAGTAATAGTGTTGATGCAAAGGAAGAGTAGGACTGCTGTTTTCTGGAGCAGCCAGCCAGATGGCATCCCCAAGAGCAGGCTTAGCCTTAAGCACAATCCTGGATGATCTTGTCTCTTGTCTAATGCCTTAAAAACTTGGGGGATTTGACCATAGTTCTATCCCAAGCTTGCTGTGAATGAATTCTCTAATGTCTGTCTCTCTCTCCATGGAAGCATATAATACTTACTTACCTGCTTTAAATGGGAGCTCACAAGTATATAAGTTGATTCTAAAATATTAGCTCTTACTTTAATTTGCATTGACGTCTAGTTAAAAAAGAGTGGTATTATTTCAGTTTGCTTTTTAACTTACTAGTCCAAACTGCTAACGTCCATTGTGTCAGTCCTCTTGCCACCACACCGAAGCAAGCAGCTCCTTGCCTATTGGCTGCAATGGGCTGTATCACCAAGTATTCATGCAATGACTTGATGAGTTAGAGCTCCCACCTGGGCCTAGGTCTGTCAAGAGCAAAAATTGCACCAGTAGAGTTAAAGCTTGTGGCCCATTGCTGGCAGATCCTACAGCCTAATTACAATCCTATAATCTAACTGGGATCAAACTTTGGGCATGTATTTAAAAGAAGAAACTGTATTTCTATGTGCTCTAAGCTGCGTAATTAAAAGGAAACGACTGCCTGAAATATCTGGGGGGAGGGGTGGGGCAGCTAGCAAGACTTTTCAGTGGTTTGTTTTTATTCATAGGTGATCTCATGCAATACCATCTCTGAGCCCTGGGGAAAAGCCTACAATGGGATGATCATCTCTTTGAGTTCTCTCCCTTTGATCCACTAGCCCTAATTTAACAGGATCTCCGTAAAGGTGGGGGGTGCGACACAGCAGGGAGACAAGAATTCTCAATTTATTCATAGTACTGCCCTAATGCCTACAGCATAAATTGTCACCTGTTGCTCCGTGTGAAATTATAGTTCAATAAACCCGAGTAATAGCTGTTTATTCTGCTCAGTGTATATGTGTTTTTTTTTCTTGTTGTTGTTGGCTTCCCATTTGAAATTTGGTCTGTTTAACTTGCTTCCAGTAAGTCGTACACAACCATTGAGTGAAATGAGCAATGTGACAAATACATTTTTAAAAACACATTAGCTTTCCAAGGAAACATCTGACAGTTCTCAGCAGAAGCAGCTTCTGACTGAAGTATTCATATTCATAGTATCTGTCTCAAGGGGTGGGAAGAGGACAGCTAAGCACAACCTTGTTCCCTCGCTTTCCATGTCTAGGACAAACTACTACATGCTGACAAGGGGTGAAGCTGCCTAGTCCTTAAGCTAGATGGTACATAGGACATGGATTATGCTAATTGAACAAGCTCAAAAAGCCTCAACATTAAACTTCATGTAGCTATGAGGATTGTGGAAGAAGCCAGTATGGCTTCCCCAGTAGGTTAACAGCTTTTTTGGAGTGCTCAGAAGCATCTGAGGGGTGCATGAATCTAGTTGTTTACATTAGGATGATTACAATTTACATCATAATTTCTTTATCTGATCAGTGGAGAGCAAAAGGTGCGTACGGTGGCTCTCAGGTTACCTGTGTTCTGGCAGACAAAAAGGTACTTAAGCTCTGCCAGCTGGATCCCTCCCACAGTGACTTGCTTGACTTGCACCCATCGGGTGGCTGCTAATGTGGCTGCTGAGCAGAGAAGTGCAACTAATCTGGAAAATATGTGAGAGTCCTTTGCACCTTGGAATTCCCCAGTGTGTTCTTAACAGTCGTGATTGTACCCCAGCCACAAAACACACAGTCAGGAGGTACTGTGTACACTACTGATGTGCTCCCCAGAAAACTGTGTTTTTTTTTTTGTTTGTTTGTTTTTGTTTTTTTCCTTGAGAGTTTTCCTCCTTTCATGTGGTATATGGTGGAAGAAACAGAAGGACAGTTTGCTTGAAGGCTGAACTTAAAGGAAGTTGCATTCACCACTGTTGTGTGATTTTTGTTGTTGTTTTTTATAAAGTAATCTCAGGCTTTTATGTTTGGCTTCTGGTCAATTGTTCTACAAGATAGATGAAAACATGGGAGAGAGAAAAAACAGTGGTGTGGGTGTATTTATCTACATATATCAGTAATTTTCTACCACCTGTTATATGTAACTATTGTTTACTTGTATATGATTTTGATAGGTGATGTCTTCTCATAGCTGAAAAGTGAGGCCAAACCTACCCAAAGGCTCTCAGGAGGTGTTACGAATACTTGCCTTGTTCTTAAGTTAATTGCCTTTCAGAGCGTGAATGCTTTGGGACAGAGAAGGGCTCTAGTGGTATTTATGCAGTGACTGTTAAAGCCCTGATCGTAGTGGCAGTTTTCTTCCCAAGGCACTCAAACATCCTGTGCTCTGTCATTGGTTTCCTGTGTGGTCTGGGACAAGTTGTTTGGAGCCAGATTTTTAAGGGGCTTAGTGCTTGTTTACGCAGTTCTTACTGTAGGAGTGGAAGACACAGGAATGTGGCTATCAATCTCTTTCTGGTTTAGTTTTCCATCTGTAAACTTGTCTATCTCCACCCACCCCAACTCATCCCTGCCCTTCCTTGTCTCGTGTATTAAACAATCAGCTCCTTGTGACCAGGATGTGCTTGCTAAATATGTGTACAAAGCTTAGCAGAGGGATGCTGTTGCAGCTAGATCTGCCAAAATATAAATGAAAAAGTAAACCAAAACCCTAGTTTGGGTCCCACCATAATATAAACATCAGCACAGAGGCTCAAGATTGGATGCCTCTAACAGTTTCAATTCAATAAAAATATATTTAGCTTGGCACAGTAATAGCTAGGTGAAAGTCTCTGGCCTTGATTCTGCATAGGGAAAGTAAAGATAATTGCTTTGTTTCTTTTGGCTTTGAAATCCATGAATAAATCAAATGTGGTGATTCTGAAAGAAGCTGGAAACTATAGGAGCTGCCAGCTTTTGAGCTGATGTCTGTTGCCCTCAACTGTGTGTTTCAAGCCCCGTTTCTCTTGGGGCAGGTAGGTCTGGGAGGCTGAACTGCCTACACCTTTCTGGGGTGACAAATCGCCTCTCTCCTAATATGGAGAAAGTGGAGCGAAAGCTCACTCACTTCCACCCTGGGCAAAAGTTCTGTATGGATTATGCTTTAAGCCTCGTTGGATTTTTTGTTTGTTTGTTTGTTTTGTTTTTGTTTTTAATGATAATCTCTAAAGAACACTAAGACAAAAGTATTTGTGTGGATGCTAGTGATTCAGCATACTGAATGGTGATGACAGACATTGACTTAGCATTGTAAAAATTTGCTACAATCAGTAGTGTGAGATGAATTTAATGATCTCACCTAAATAAAATAATCTGACCTAACTTTCAGAATAGAGCAAACTGTTCAGTTGTGTTTGTCAAGGCAGTTTGGGCACATAGTCATAGTGTGAAGCTGAGCACAATCTACTGCAGTTCTGAGGATCATAACTTGCACCAAACTAGACAAATATCTTCTCGTGTTGTTAATAATGAGCTACTGACTGATACTTTTTTGGTGGGTGTGGATAGCTATACAACAGCTAGCAGAAAAACACTAAAATATATAATGTTTTTATACCACAATGATTCAAGTTTTGAGCAAAATTGTACAAAATTCTGCTTATTGCAGACTAAGTTACCTATACAAATAAAACCCTAGACTGAGATCTGTCAGTAGCTGACCTAAACCAAGTTCATGCCTAGACAACATTTGGACAATACACTTCCATGAATACTTGCCAAATTAAAGTTTAGATGAAGTTTTGAAAACAGAACCTGTTGTCCTGGAGTTTTGATTTTCATACCTCATATTCTGCTTGCTCTCTATAATAGACTGCTCTTGTTTGGAGAGTCCTGTGTTCTGCAAATATCTGCTTGTCATCATCAATGATGTGAAACAAGGAAGAATAATTACCATAAAAGGGGGACGGAAAATCTCATGTAATAAACTGCACAACCAGGTTTACATGCATCTGTAGCAAAGAGATGTAACAGGAGTCTCCTATCTCACTACAACCAAGGCAAAAACCTCTTAAAGTAACTTGCCATCACACATCAAGGTGTGTTTGATATGATGTTTATAAGTTAAATGTTAAAATGATACCTGCATGTTATGACACTTGTATACTTTAATCAAGGAACCCCTGACAGTGATGGCAAGGATACATATGTAATGGTAGGAGTGGGTTGTTTGATCTAAAGTATTTCAGCTGCACTCTACATGTGCTCTGTATGTTGGTATCTATAGAAAACGTATAAAATAACAAATTTCATTATTAAAAAAAAAAAAAACAAACGATAGTTTCACATATATAAGACTGCGATATTTCACATAACATGCATTTTGAGCCCTTATTATCTGGAGCAGGAGGAGCTGGTTAAGGGTGCAAAACTCTAGACTTCCTGAAAGGAGGTAAGATGGGTAGGGAAATGTTTGATCATCAAAGACGATGACCTTAGTAAAGCTGTGAAGGCTTCCTCCCACGTTTCAGTACAAGTAAAGAAAGGACAATGAACTTATAAGATGAAACAAAAACAACAACAACAAAAAAACATTTCTTTAGGGGTGGCATTTGGAATGTGTTGCTGCATAGGCTGAATCCTACATGGCAGGTACCTCCAGGTTCTTAACTAAGAAAGTCAAAACACTACAAAGCTATTATAACTGTGGTCCGTATTTCAGTTTATTCCACTTGTAACCTTGTACCTGGTTTCTTTCAGTCTGAAGCAAATTTTCCTCTACTATTATTGATCAGACTGAAACTGGCCAGCTAGAGGAACTCCAGCCTCATGAAGGCAGTGATCCCAAATGAAATGGCTTGCACTGGTGCCTGAAGTGCCTTTGCATCCTGGGCTCTTAAGCGATATTTGAGATGGTTGTTCTGTTCCTTCCAGTCTGCTGTAGCCAATGTATGAGACACTGTTAGCAGTTTCTTCCAGCAGGCAGAGATTGGTCTCCCCTTCTGGAAGAACAGTATTGGACAAACCTCAACTCTAGGTAGTGTATAAAAATTGCCTTTTAAAGTAATATTTGTGAAACTAATGCAGCTTTGCATGGAGCTTAAATATCCTGGTAGTCCCAGATCAAATTTCTGGAACTTTTCTTTGGTAACCATAGGCTGACAATAGCCTATATAGCTGTTTCACTTCATATACCAGGTCATTATTCTTTCTAGTGAGTGGAGTATCATATGGCTGCAGAGGGTGGTTTTGGATGATAAATGATGCACAGGGTTTTTCTGTGTAGGAAGCTAGTGAGGTCAAAGAACTGCAGCCTTTTTGGAGATATAGTAGTACAAAATACCGAGCTTGCGCGGTTCATATGAAATTAGAAGGTGAATATGCTCAGTCTATGTGAAAGGTGAGGCAAAACAAAGGATTGGCACCTGGATTTTCATGAGGCTGGACAGTGGCCAGGTCTTGCAGTGGCTGCCATATTGTTGAAAATGAATTTACTGTGTGCAAACACAGTAAAAACCTCCTGGTGGAGGGTAGGACTGACTGGAGCTGGTGGTGTTTGTGTGTCTTTGTGTGTGTGCGTGTGTGTGGTTTTGTTTGTTTTTGGAGGGAAGGAAGCTGGAGATAATGGACTGAAATGCTGTGATTGGATCCAAGAGTTACTGATGTGCAGCCCTCCACTTCTGTTAGAAAGGCATTAACTTCAGCTGAGATGAAAAATAGTAAAACTTGCTGAGGCAGAATAAGTGAAATAGAAATCTGGGCACGCATTTTGAATTGATAGAGTATAATCCACAGCATTTCTGAATCAGTTTCCTGAAGGTTTTCTGCAGGGTTATCTGAGATGCACTGTTTGGGAATTTGATGTCTGGTTTCAGTACAGCTTTCTGATAAATTTGTAACTGAATCATTCCAGCCATTATTTTTCTTTGGACATCAGCCAAATTTGTATGGGGCAGACGAAACCTTTTCTTCAACTAAACTGACTAACTTTTGTGTATGAAAGAATAAAATAAAATGTATGGTAACTTAGGAGTGGAGAGTCTCACTTATTCTAGTGCTTGAACCACTGGATCCTTTCAGTTCTATCCCCATTCCCTTCATATCTCTTAACACTTGGTTCCATAGCCAGTGCACCTGTGTAGGGTTAGGGAAGGAAGTAAGAAAGAAGGAAGCAACAGCTTTGTGTTCTTTCTCTTCTCTCCACTGCCATATTAATTGAAAAGAAGAAAGAAAATTAAGTGCTTACTTCATGGCAAGTGGCATGGAAAGATGTTAGAGCTGAGTGGAGAAAGTTTCTTGAATGGGCAAGCACCCTTCTATGTACAGTGCCTGCTCATGCTACTCCTGAGCCACTACAGCTGTCAGCTGCTTCATTAAATTTTGCCCTCAAAAGTCAGTGATGCTGGCTCAGAAGTAAGAGCTGGAACCAGTGGGGGATGGAGGTTGGGTGCCTGTAGCAGCCTGAGTGGTAGGGCTGTTAGAAGGAGAAAGCTGGAGCTGTGCTGTTGTTTTTGGGGGTGAATAGAGGCAATGGGAGGTTAAAGACAGCATAGGAATGCCTGGGCTAAAATGGGGGACTTCTCCGATTTGTCACGAGTAGTTTTGGAGGTCAACCAGCTGCCTGTGAGAACCTCAGGAATGGTTTCTGCCTCTGAGTCCTCGAAGGGAGACAGAAAAAAGGAATACACATCCTTGAAGTGCTTTTAGTGGGTAAGCCTATCTGTAGCACTAAAATAGTGGGTTTTCCTGGATGGGAAACCTAGCTTTCTACTTGAGGTACTGCATCCATGCTAAGGGTATGCATCACAAGAGGGAGAACTGCTGCTGGAAAGACATTTGGACACTATAGCGCAATGGAGAGAATGAAGGTAGATAAAGAACATAGGGACTGGAAGAAAAGGAGAACTGGAACAACCAGCTCACACAATTCTTACTTCCACTTCTTTTTCTTTTTGGAGGGTGACTTTTTCACCACTGTGTAAAAATGGATGCTATTCTACCAAGCTGTAAGAAAAGTATAGATGCCCTCTTCTCAACATGTAGGAACAGAGAGTTCAATCAAGGAACATGTAAAGCAGCAAGATTTAAGAACTACACTTAGACATATAAGGGCATGGAATTTATTGGGAGCTTGTTGCCTCAGGTCTTCTTGAACTCAATTGTTTCCATAGAATAACATCCACAGAGATACTGTAGACTGATTTTATATATGATAGAATTGCTCCTATTTCAGGTTATAAAATTACAAGCAATGTTAGAAGCAGCCCTTCCTCTGTTTTCATATGTAGCACTTCTTAATTCTTCCTCTGAAATATACAGTCTGCTGTGATCAGAGATGGATTATTAAGTGGGATCTGATATTACATGGTAACTTATGTTCCTCTGACTTAATTCTTTTTCCTGGATCATCACCACTTCAGGGTCTATCTGGCTCTATTATTTCATATTAATCATATTATTTCAGTAAAAATGTCATTTTTAACAATACTATTGATAAGAAGTAGTTAAGGGTGCAATTTGGAGATTCAGATGTCCTTCATTAGTAGAGAAACTACCCATTGAAACATAAATCTGTTTTGATAGAAGTAGGACTTTTTCATCTTGTCAAGAGCATTTGTAATTGTTATGTAAAGGGAGAGTCTGCAATGTAATGAGAGGTACTGGGTTTGGGTTTTAGAGAACAAAATACGTTTTTGTGAATTCCCCTCCCTTCTTCCCTTCAAAATTGCAATTTCAGCAAACGATGTCAAAAATATCTTCAAAATATTGGCAGGTGTAACTTAATGGACAGCTCAGCCTGTTACTAGCAACACAAGCACAGATGTTTTAAATGAAATAACATCTTACTGCCAGACAAAAAGTTCCAGCCAAGCTCTGGGGACTATAATTGCCATAAAAAGCAACAAAGAAAACGTGAGCACAGTTATTAAGACTCCATCTTAAATGATCTCTTCAGTATGTTTCTAAAGTGCCAAGGACTATTAAACAAGTTCTTCAGTCAAAACAGATGAATATGTGAAAAACAGGCATCATTCTTTCCTTAAAAAAAATATATATTATCACAATCTGTCAAACATACTATTTGTTCTGTCACATATTTCTGTCTGTTATGTGGTCAAAGGTAAAGCAAAATGTAATTTGTGGTTGTGCTGAAGAATGATTATGCTTATGGTTATTAACTCTTTAAACTAACCTCTAATGACAACCAGAGGAGTCCTTGCCAAATAGATTTACTTTCTTCTACCATATTTAGTGTAATTATTATCCTAATATGGATAGCTGTTTTATTCACTTGTTTTAATGTTGAGCTTCTTCCCTAATTTCTACTTTCTCTATGTTAATCTCCCTTCATATTTCTCAGGAGAGCTGGAACAAGTGTATTACTTCATTTCCTCCCCTGCCCCATCTCCGGGCACTCACCTCAATTTCCAGAAACCAGAATACCAGAAGAGTAAAGATACATCATACGTGCCTGGATACCAAGCTGAGTTTGCTCTGAGGTTCACATTGCATGTTTTGCCCATATAACTTCAGTCTATGGCTGTCCAAAATAAAACATCAGTACCCAGACAGGTACAGCAGGCAATCCAGTTCCACAGCTGGAATTTCAAGATTGGGTCCTGGCACAGTGTCAGCCACATTGCTTTGTTGTATCATTTTTAGTTTGGAGTAGGAAAAAAACACCCTACATCTTTGCAACCTATCCAGCTGATATAGGTGCTTAACTAGCTTTTTGGCTGGATAGTGGATGTGCTATTTTCCATAGATAACTGTTAGTGTTAAACTGCAAGATGTTACCAAAATCCAGTCTTTGGAATAAAGACTTTTTTTTTGTCATGACCCTGTGACTCTGAGACATACAAAGAATTTTTTTTTTCTTTAAGAAACCTCCTTTATTATTCTTGAAGTCAGCCATGAGTTTGTAAATCATTCACTACTGTTAATGTTATTGCTGCTGCTTTTCCCCCAGCACTGCTTCCTGCCCTCAAAGACCACAGCTCATATCTGTCACTCTGCAAAGTGCATTTTGGCACTACTAGGCACAGGCAGTAGTCTTTTCCTGGGAAAAGCATAATAAACACTATGCAGGAAAGTTGGGAGAGCTGTCTAAGCAGAGCTAGTGTGCAGGTGCATGCAGCTTGGATAGGAGGAAAAGTCTAGTTTAGTAGAAAGAGAAAAAAGTAGGGGAAACATATGCAATATGTTGAGTATTTTGGAGGTATCCTGTACTTGCAAACCCATGATCATGTAAAAGCTATAGTTCACAAGCATATAAAAAGCTAGCAGAAATTTTGAGATTCCCAGTAGCTCTCAGCCGTCTAGGTAGTTCAAAAATGTTGACAGTTGAGGTTTTTGTTTCATCCTAGGAAACATTAAAAGAACCTGAGGATGGGCAGCAGGGCTCTAGTTTACATGCAGAACGCGTTACATACAGGCCGTGCCTTTGCTCTGCAGTATGGCATGTATTATGGTGGCACTGAAACACTTGCAGCACCTAGCAATGGAAGCTTTTAATCAGACTGCTAAATAAAAGATGTTCCTTAAAAAGGGCTTTCAACATCAGTTTTGAAGGAATAACTATTGGGATTACAGTCAGTAGTAACTTGTAGTATTGTAATCACTGTCAAGTAGCCAGGAGTGTTTTCCCAGGACCTCCAATAGTGAAGAAACTCCATGCTTCCACAGTATGTATGTTTGGATATGGTACAGTGAGAATCCATCGTGGCTTTTAAAACTATTATTATTTTTAGAGGCTTTTGAGAGTTAGTAAGACAATGAATTTATAGAACAATTAAGGTAATAAACTTGCAAAGTTTGTTGCTCTGTTCAGCAAAAAGAAGAAATATTACAATTTAATGGTACAAAGTTGGTACCTTTAATTTGTTAAGGCCATCCTTACTTTCCATTTTCAGTGCTTTTTTTTTTTTTTTTTTTCCTCCTGATGTCAAAGAGAAACCTTAAGGTATTTCAGAGTGGTAGCCAAGATTTATCTGTGTTCTTGAGGTTTCTGGAAAGTTGTGTTCCCAAATGTAAGGTTTATAATCAAAAATAAATACTGTAGCCCCTATGCTTGCAACAAGCAATTTTAGAAGCATAGATGTGTGGAATGAAAGAAAGAGTACTTCTCTTGTAGAGGGAGTATAGTCATTTTTGTTTGCATAATATTCTCCAAACTAGCTGTAAAGCAGCAAGTCTTGGGTAGTGCAGAGCTGAGTGGAGGTTATAAAAAGCCCCTGGTGAAGCTGTGGAAATCTAATGAGAAGATGACCCCCTTCAGGTCCCATTTTCTGTTGTGCTAAGACTACTGGCTCTACACTTTAAAGCTAGCTCATATGAAGTACTACAAGCAGTGATTATGCTAGTTACAAGTATCAGAGTAGAGAGATGTTGGGTCTGCAGAAACCTTAAACCCTGGGTTCAGGAAAGAAAGTGAATGGGTCTGCAGTACCCACAAAGTGATAAATTTTCAGAACTTTAAAAAAAAAAAAAGTACATACCAAATGAGTCAACTATTTAAAACCAGAATAAATTATTAGATATATCAATTAAAAACACTTCACTATCATTGTAGGCAAAGCGACAAGGGTCACGCTAAATCACTGATGTTGCTGCTAAGTATGAGTAAGGTAGGTAATACAGGATTGAGATTTCTTTAGGTGGAACATTAAAAGCCATTTCTGTCTCAGTTCAAAAGAGATACGGATGCAATTCCGTTACAGTTTCCCATGCACCAGGTTAAGAGAGTAAGTCAAAGACTTTATTACTTCAACAGAAAACTTTGCTTGCTGTCATGGACTACCATTAGCTGCACTACAGTACCACAGTTCAGCCCTGTAATTGGAGATAGGTAAACTCATGTCCAACGACCTGTCCCCAATCTCTGAGCTGTATGAAGCTCTTCCAGACCAGGGGTCTGTTAAATTATACTCATTACTGTAACTGATGTTTAGTTAGGAACATGTTAATTTGCTGAGAACTGGCAGTGTTTCAGATTTGATGGTGATGTATAGAACCTTCTGAAACCATCTATCTTCTTTGTAATTGCTTTCTCTTTATAAATCCTTTTCTTCTTGGCATGTAATGGAATTTAAATAATTCAGTATACTCAGTATTTGGCCAGGTCAGGAGCACTGTATTTAACCTTCCAATGAATACGCCTTGCTCCCTTTTCAGAAGTAAACTTGTAAGTTTAATAACCCAACCTATATAACTAGCAAATCATCTTTCCCCATGACAGCTAAGAGTGAGCCTGAGGAATGAAGAACATCTCCATCACCTGCTTGTGTTGCTTGTCCTGTCTCTGCAAATGCCAAAGCTTCATCCTCTGGCCATGAATCATTGTGAATTATGGCACGGCTGAGTATCGCTATGTGTGCAGGTAGTCCATGGGGTGACACTGCCACAGCAGAGCTCTGCTGTTAACACAACCTGGTCTTGAAGAAGGCTGAACAAGGCTAAGGTTGAATGAAAGGCATATGGCTAGTGTGTCACTCTAGGATGTTGATATTTTAAAAACACAAAGGAATGTGTTTGGTTTTGAGGGCAGAGGCAGAATGGGGAACTGTTTGCTTTTGGGCTTTTTTCTTTGTTTTCTTCCTCACCACTATTTAAAGCACAGCAGGACATGTTTTCTTTGGTATAGAGTCTAGAGGGGGGAAAAAAATTGCACTCAAATTTTAAAAGACCTGGAAGACGTTTCTAGAGGCATTGCATGCAGCAAAAATGCAGTTTGCAGCAAATCTGTCTCCTGGCTTCTCTGAAACTTTCAACTTTTTATCTGAGACTTTCTTATCCCTCTAATGTGTTTTTCTTCCTCTGTGGCAGTACTGCAGCTTGCCTGCCAGAAACACTGTGGGCCCTGCTTTCACTGCTCCTACAGGTCAAGCAATGCACTCCAGGCTTTAACAGCAGATTGCTCCTAGCAAACTATTTCTTGCCCTCATACAGAAAAATGCCAAGTCTCTCAGCAGTCACTCAGGTTCACTCACTGATCACCTCCATACCTGATCTTTTTCCAACCTCTTTACTTCTTCATTTCCCGCTTGCTTCGTGCTGCGAGCTGACATACTATCAGTCATATAATTCTCTGCACCATTAAGCACCCATCAGGTTACATCTTTCTTACTTGGTAGCTACAGCGAATGAAAAGCTTAGCTTCTGTTTCTTCCTGTATAATTCCCTCTTTTTGCAGCAAAAGGGTTTCGTACCTTTCACCTTCGCTCCTGCTCAGCATGGCTTTCTATCCCACATGCATTGATCTTTCCTCTCTTGTGGATTATCATTCTTCTGGATTTGCCCAGGTAAGTTCCTAATTAATAGGGCTGCCTTACCAAAACTTTCAGTCAGGATGCTATTTTGTCATAGAATTTAACCATGAAAAAGGAGGAGCATTAGGTTTTCTTATTTTACAAGTCTTGTACAAAGGTTTTAAGGATTTAAGCATTCCCAGCACTAAGGCCGGAACACAGAATAGACAGGATCCAGACTGGCTGTCAATCATGTAACTGTGTTCAGGAGGCACATTGTCCAATACCCCATGGAGTGTGTACAGCTTGTCCTCAGCATTTCCCACATCCCTTGGCTTTCTGACTGAACGTGGTCATCTTTTGCACAGAAACATCTATGTCGTCCCCCTTCCCTCCTCCTCTTCCTGGCTGGCCTGAAGACATGCCTAAATCACAGGAGCTCCCTCATCATGCTCAAATACCAAGGAATGCTTTCTTGAGAGAGAGAGAGAGAGAGAGAGGGGGGCCTTATTTTTGAAAGTGGTTTTCTTTTTCAGTATCTGCCTCTTCTGTCTTTGTGCCAGGCTAGTGGTAAAGGTTTTAAGGAGTTCCCAGAGGGAACTTTTAGGAAATGGTTTATTCTATTTGCAGAAATTCGTAGCTTGTATAGAACTTCTATATGCAATCTTGTTGTCACGTCTCTGTCAATATACTCCCACTGTGTAAGAGATTTGTTTTTCTTTCTCTTTTTGTCTCCCTCCCCCTTCCCCTAGGGTTTCCTATTTTAGCCTTTCTGCAGCTACTTGTGCCCTTGTGCTCTTTCCTCATCTTTACTTACTGCCTCCCACTTCTCAGAGCTACTGAAATATTTGTGCTTTTTATTAACTATTTAAAGAACTGTTCTTAGATTAATATGTCAATTGATCAATAAATCATCAGACAGATCAGTGCTGGCAACACATACACTGGTACTGTAAGAAGTAGACTATCTTTTTGTACACTTACTGGAAGTTTAGACTATACCTTACACTGGTGATTAAACATCCCCAATCCCTGAAGTAGAAGCTTGAGATAAAAATCTTATGCTTATACAATGTGTTCAGTTTTTCAAATTCTGAGTTGCAGCAGCAATGCAAAACACTTCCCTTGCAGGAGTGCATACGCATTAAAGATACTGCCCCTTCCCACAGATGGGAGAAGCAGTGATATTTTTATACAGGTGTGGGATGCCAGATGTTGGGATGAAGGAGGCATCTTAGATTTCAGTTTGGTTTTGGTATGGCATTGATAACAGAGGCTGCAAACTATTAGTCTTGGAGGCTAGCTTTCACTGCCATCTGAAATCAGCCCTTCTAAGGGCAAAAGCTGAGATTTCTGGTAACAGGAACCTGAAAGTCCTTACTGCCCTGTGACAGAAAAGCTGCTGGGTAACTGTCAGCCTTAGCCTGATGTCAGCCTTGCATTCTTCTGGAGTGCAAATCAGCATCTGAACAGATTGCTGTTTGCTGAATGTAGCCCTTGTGGTAAGAATAAAAAGTACCAATTTACATCTGTAGCAGGGGGAAAAAGCTCACATCTTCAACCATTGCACTGTGCGCAATGGAAACAGTCAGCCAGCTTCCAGTTTCTCATTCAGTAATGCTTTGATATAAAGCATGCTTCCTTTTTCCCATAACTCATCTACTAGAATAGTAACTGAAAATTCTTTTTTCTTACATCCACAGAAAAAAAAATCCCCATGCACCTTTTTTCATTTTAATCACAATTAATCAAGATCCAAGTAGGCTGCAGTTGCTGCTGAAGAAGTGGCAGGCTGCAATACTTCAGACTCGTGAACAAAGCTGACTATTGTATTCTGTGGATAACCAAAACCTGTGGCTTCCCCCCACCCTGCTCCCCCCCCTTTTCCTTTTCCGTGGCTTTTTTTTTTTTTTAATTTTAAATCTGTATGTCTTAATGTGTTTATTGGACATCATCATTTACAACCCCACTACATACAAGACCAGTCGGAGGTTTCTGGGAAAGTCACTAAGTGGTCTCGGTTTATAGCACAGGTTTAATGAACTCTCCTGTACAAAGAGGTCTAGAAGACTGTATTTCCTCCAGCTTCTGCTGCTGGAATACAGTACCTTTGGCACATAGGACACCCAATGCTCCTTCAAAGACATGCAACTCCTCTTCCTGGGCAGCTGAAAAGTGCAGTAGGCAGTAGTACCTGTAAACGTTCATTTCCCTGTCACCTGCCTAAAAGGAATGCCCCTTGTGTCCTGCCCTTGTGATGGGTTTGATCTTGACTCTTTAACCACAACATCTGGTTTACAGATCTCGTGTGGCCCAGTCCATGTGCAAATGGTGTCAAAACCAAACAGAGCTTTTAACCCGAAGAGGAGAGACCTGAACGTCCTCTCTTAGGCTGTTGCTGTGCTGGCACGTGTCCTATGGAAGGGTATTTTAAGTCAAGCCTATACAGACTGGAAGGAAAATCTCACCTAATGTTCACTCAGAGAAGAGCATAGGAAGAATAATTAAGTAGAAGGGGTGAGAAATATTTTGTATCAATTGACAGAGGAAGGAACAGACCTAGATCTTCCCCTTCAATGTTTCTAGCCAACCTTATCTGAAAACAGGAATTACGATGTTTATTTTATTTCATTACTATTTTTTTATTCAAGACATTCAGAATGTAAGTTACTGTATAATTGTCTCAGTTCCACCTGTAAGACATTTAGTTGTGTGACTTGTTGGACTTCACCAGAGACTGGGGTACTGCATTGTACTGTGGCTGTTGTATCTGGTATTTTTGCTGCAAATTAAATAGTAAGACTCACTCAGGACTGTGATGCTCTTGGGCAGACTCCATAAACTTGCTCTTAAACCATAACTTCACTTGCAAAGTTTTTTTTCATTTATCCCATCACAGGAGTAAAGCTCACCTGTTCTTCAACACTTTCCTCTTTTTCAAGTTGTGTACTTGCTAACGTTTTATACATTTAACTGCTTTGTAGGAGGAAAACACTTCCAACAGTGGAACAGCCTCCCTCCATAACTCAGAGATTCCAAGGAGCAAGTCAGAGGGGACTTTGATTGACGTGGATGACCGGACACCTTCAGCCACCTACAGTACGTCTCTTCTGCTATCTTCTGTACTAAGGCTTTCCACTTGAAGTCTGCACTTCTGCAAAACTCTCAATAGCGTCAAGAGCTACAGCTGATATCTATACCCCTGTACCACAGTTTTTTTGTTTGTTTGTTTGCTTGTTTGTTTTCTTGTATTGCTTCTGTTTTGCACTACTCAGGCCATCATGGATGTCCCTGGAGTCAGAGCGCAAGGGGTTGTCAGAAGGTCTCCTAGGAGAAACTTGACAGTATAAGAGAAGTCCCCTGTCATAGCAAATGTGGGTCAGGCCAGCTGGGAGGAATTGTTGGCACTATTAACTTTACATGAATAAATGCTACTTAGGGTATGTTTGTTAGCCAAACTTCATTAATTTAGGGTTTCTTTAAAATACCAGAAATCTGGAAAGATAATTTTGGAGTTAGTCCAGTTTAACAACTTGAGTTTTAGCCTGTAGAAAATTCTGGGTTGAACATCAGCTGTTAACCTGAATTAAAACCAAAGTTACTTTAATCTCATTGCTATGTTAACCCAAAAGTTAAGAGAACATTGCCCTTCACAAGGTAGAACTTCTCTTTGCTTTTGTACAGTAGCAGGTGTGAGTAACAGTGAGCCTGGCACTTGATGTGCAAGCTGAGGAGTAGGAACTATTTCCTTGCTAACCTACTACACTCTAGTAACCTCTGCAGTTACCTTGGCATGAGAAAGACTCCAGCCTAATAACTCTGGCTCTGCTAGAGTTTTCTGCTCAGACTTTTCCTGTGGAAACATACCCTTTAGGAAGGGGAAGATCGGGGTGTTTTAAAATTATATATATTATATATATTTTATAAACATATATATATATATATATGTATGTTACTTTGCGATTATGTAACTTATTTTTTAATAAATGATTCTACTGTAATAGCAACACAGTGCAGGGAAAGCTTTTGGCCATTGGGTGGAAGTGAAAGACCTTTTCAGCTGGCACATGAGCAGCCCAGCTGTATGGTGGTCCTGTCCAAGTCAGGGTCAGGAGCTGACCCCCAGCTCAGTCACTCCCCCCAGCAGCTCACCTTGAAGGCTCTTGTTGAGACAATGGTAGAGCATTCCAGATGGGCATCTGGGAAGCTGATAAATTCCATTTCAGTTCTTCTCACTTGGGATTTTTCTGGAACAGTTGAAAAACCTCACTGTATGGGCTTTTTGTCACAGTTCATGACAAACTGGAAATGAGAANTTTTTTTTTTTTTTTTTTTTTTTTTTTTTTTTTTTTTTTTTTTTTTTTTCTCCCTGTGGCTGAGTGCCTTGGAGATGGAACCTTGGAGATGGAAGCTACCATGGGAAGTGTAATAGTGAAGGATGTAGATATGCTGAATGAATAGAAATGCTGTCTTTACCTTCTCACATTAAAATCCTTTATAAGGATGTACAGAGAAGGGATGGTATAAAGTGAGTGTATAGAATAACAGTTGCAAACTGACTGACGGAAACCCTTAACACAAAAAGTTGCAAGCACTGTTTGTAGCAGGAAGTATGAGTCTTAACCCGTAAACCAGCTTTTGGGAACTGTTATTACTATAAAATTGGGGCATCTTGTATTCACAGCAAATGGACATTATTGTTAATAATGAGTATTTTTATTAGAAACTATATTTAAATATCACTGTATACTCTTAACTGTATATTTAAGTGCAATCTCAGAAAAATTAATAGCCACAAAAACATTTCTCTCAATTTCAAATTTGCAAGAATTCATAAATTATACCAATGAATTTTTTAAAGGAAAGCTGGTGTAACAAATTCCACTCAGACTAAGATAAATTGTAAGAGTGCTGTTATCAATTAAATGCATATGCAGTAGCATGAAAAGGAATCCTGAATAATAGATTTATTTGTACTGTCTACAGTGTTTGAAAAATGAAACAGTAGTTCATAGAATATCCCAAGTTGGAAGGGACCCACCACGATCATCAAGTCCAACTCCAAAAAAAAAAAAAAAAAAAGACAGAAAATGTTCATTTAAACACTTAAACATTGTTTAAACTTTGCATAGGGGTAGTCACAAAGGGAAGAAACCCATGGGATTTTGTAAGAGGCCTAAGATTACTGGAATGTAAGGGTTTAAATCTTATGGTACCTTTGTATGCTCTGTGCCAATTACTAGTTCTAAGAGTTCGTAATGATCAGCACCTTGCAGAAGATGCTTTACATCCTTCAATGCTAATTTGTTTGCACGCTTTTTTTATTAACAAAATTCTTAATGCTACTTAGAGGTCTATACTGATACTCTTTAAAGAGGGAGAAATATAAATCTGTTCCTTAACAACTTGATCCATATGCATTTTAGGAGGATAAATTTAGTCCCCTGTCATCAATTTAGTAGAGTATCAGTTGGAAATGAATGAAATGTCTCAAATTTCTGTGACTTAGGAAATACTTCTGTTTTTTCTTTTAAACAGATGTCAATGAAAGTAAATTGGATTTGGATATTGACTGGTCTGACCTATTCAAACATGCCCATGCTATTTCCAAGACTAATCCTTTCTGGAATGAATTGTCAGCCTCCAACCCTTTTGTACATGACATAGCTGCTTCCAATAGAAATGAAAATAATAAATACCTTTCCATCTTGAAAGAAAAACCCTATTTGTTCTCTAAAGTTTCTAGCAACAGGGATTCTTTGGCTTCTTCAGGTGATGAGCTAGATATTGATTGTCTTCTAAGAAAGACCTCAGCAAGAAGATCTGGACGATCCAAAAGTGTCTCTGACTTCTTGGATATTATTGATAACCGAAGAGTCAATCCTCGCAAGACAACACCTCAAAAAACTATAGCTTCAGACATTACATGCCTTCAAAATGACCGTGAAGCCTACAAGATGGCTTGGCTGAGTCACCGACAACTCACTCGGTCTTGCCTAGATTTAGAAGCCATGAGCCATAGTCCTGGATGGGCACAGACGCAAGCTACTGACATTCATATAGTTTGTAAACTGAATCATGAAGGGGGTTCAGTACAGCTACCTGACTCAGACATCAATGTTCACATCCCTGTGGGTCATGTATCGCCTGGGGAATTCCAAGAAGTTGGTTTAAGGGCTATTCTTAATCCTCCATCGTCATTTAACAATGAGCTGTCTAGCACTGTAAGTCCTCTGATAGAACTTACACTGAGCAACCTCAACACGAAGGAAGCTGTTTTCCTAGAGGTGAAAGTTGCAGCTAAAGTGAAGAATGATCCTCTCAGCCAGGTTATGAGTGATATTGTGTGTTTGTTTAGTTTCAATAAAGAAGGGCCTTTTAAGAAGCTAGAGAATTGTTATACTTATCAAGACACCATACAAGTGAAGCTAACAGACCTAAGTCATGTGATGTATGCAGTGATCGCAGTCCAGGCAAGCAAGCTCCAGCCTCCAGCCACTAATGTCTGGGATTATGTTCACAGAACTGTCTCAGTTGGAATTTATGGTCCCAAATATATTCATCCGTCTTTTACTACAGTTTTTGCAGTGTTTGGTCATAACTACATTCCAGGAAAACTTACGATTTGTGATATAAAAAAGGGGGGGAAAAATATGCCTCCTGTTGTGTTTCAGCTGTGGGGAAAACATACATTTCTGCTTGAGAAGCCCCAGGATCTAAACATTTCTTTGGTATCCTGTGATCCAGATTTTGAAGTGAAGATGGAAGACCAAAGCAAAAATATTAAAGAGGAGGAACTGAAAACTGGTGAAATGGTCCAACAACAATTCCTGTTTTCCATGCTAGGATGCAGGGAGATGCATTTCTTTGTTTTCCTTGTTCAGATTAAAGTCTTAAAAAGCAGCCAAGTAACGCAGTTCCATGTTACAACCCCTGATCCAGCTCCAAAATTAAGTGGAATTATCAGTAGGCCAAAGCGCTTACAAAAACGCAAAGAAATCAAGTCTGCACCTTTGCTTTTAATACCAACAGTTAAATACCCAAAGTTTCAAGACAAAATTTTAAATGTTAATACTTATGGAGTGGCTTTGAAAACAGTGTTACGTCAAAATAAGATTGACTATTTGCTAGAATATTTTAAAGGGGACACAATAGCACTTCTTGGTGAAGATAAAGTAAAAGCCATTGGACAAACTAAAATAAAGGAGTGGTACGTAGGAGTTCTCAGAAGAAAGATTGGTCTTGTACATTGTAAAAACATAAAAGTGATTTCCAAAGAGCAAGCTATGGACACTACTGACAGTGAGCTAACAACCAGGAATCTTGTTGAACAAATTGCATTGCCATTTAAAAAACTGACTTATATCTACTCAGTAGTTTTATCTACAGTATCAGAGAATGTTTATGACTGGAGAGCTTTGTCTGATGTGCTAGGATATTCACATATGTCTTTGGATGACTTTAATGAGGCACATGGTGATAAAGAATCAGACAGAGTTGCGCATGTTGTGAAGAGGCTAAAGGAAGACTGCCATGCTAACAAAAAAAAGAGACTATTCCTTTATGAGCTCATTATTGTAAGTATTGCATGAACTAACTTGGTTATTGGGAATGCATTGCCAACTGGCTACTCAATAGTAATGTATGAACAAGAAAATGCTATCCTGCACCTTTACAGGATTCTTTACAAACCTGACCATATTACTAGAAGTTGCAGATACCTGCATGTGGAAAATACATCCAGACTCTCATGAAAAATAATACTTTGATCAATTCATTCTAAACTGTGTTCTGTAAAAGTTCCAGGAACCTTGCTCACGCGAGATTACTTTACCCCTCCTCCCCTCCCCACCCCCCCAAAAAAAAAAAAAAAAAGGCATGATTGAAATAGTTTTGTCTTTTGTCATGGAAGTCGTGATCATGGTAAATTGTTTCCCTGAACAATTCACAATCCCAATTGGAAGCAATTAGTAACCACATATTGTGGGAACTCTATTATTAGTATATGTGCTATAAGATGCACATCTAAGATTGATTTATGTTTTTAAAGCAAGGAAAACATCACTCACCTGTAGAAGACAGGATTTTTCTATCCACGCATGACAACTTCATCGTTGATGTTGTAGCCACCTAAGGACAATATTGCAACTATTTTAGTACATATTTTCATGGGCTTCATTTGCAAGCCACTGAACAACATTTACATGATGCAATAGTGTTAATGTGAATCAAAAGTGTTTTTCTCCTAAATGCTTCCAGGTGATAAGTTGCATTTTTAAGCATATTAACTTACAATATCTTCCTGTAAATTTACCCACAGATCTGTGTGCAAACTAACTTGGAATTCAGGATTACTCAATACTGCCTTTGGCTCTGACTGAAAAGTGTTCTAGTCTAGTTAGGGACAAAAGAGAATTAAGCTTCTCATACAAAGATGAAGCATGTGCATTATAAAAAATGGGTGTTTAAAAAATTCACGTTGTAGC
The DNA here is from genome assembly GCA_013399115.1 of Anseranas semipalmata. Classification (NCBI taxonomy): domain Eukaryota; kingdom Metazoa; phylum Chordata; class Aves; order Anseriformes; family Anseranatidae; genus Anseranas; species Anseranas semipalmata. Next base: position 1,089,678 of record VXAA01004147.1, on the reverse strand, counting down.
CTTTCATCTGAAACCTTTTGATTGTCATTGTGAATTGCAAACCTCAACAGGGTGTGCTTCTCATAACTAGTCTGTCCTCTTTGAAGTGCTGACAGCAATTTCAGCAAAAGGATTCAGAAAATTTTGGCAGCAGTGGTGACTTACACAATTCTTAAGACTGCATTAAATGAAATAAAACTGAGCAAGTACGAAGTACAGTTTAGTCTTCTGTGTCTCTGTACAAGAAATGGAGGGGGGAGTTAAAAGTGAAAATGATCCAAACTTTTAATTGAACACAGTAACATGAAGGGGCCATTCCAGAACAGTGAAAAGTAGGGCACAACTGGATTAACAAGATGTACCCCCCCCACTTTTTTTTTTTTTTTTGAGATATATATGATCCTGAGCTATGAAATGCAAAAGCAGTTCCCTGTCTTTGTAAAGCTAGACTTAAAGACTTATCAATCATGTTACTTGAGGATAGAATTTACTGGTTAGTTATTTTAATTAATTTCCTGTTTTAATGTCTAATAAGGTTCTTGGTTCTCAGATCAAAGGCAAACTGAACAGCTTTGTGTACACTTTGCCAAAGTGTAAAGTGATTTGGTACTGTACGATATAGTCTGCTTCTCCCTACTGTGACTTCAGTATTTTATTCTAGACGGGCAGTAGTATGGGAGAGTTTGGGATCCGTATTGAGTATTTTCTGGTTAGTTACGCTAGACAAACATCTTGTGTACCAAAAGTTCTGCTATTTGCTATGAGGATTTTTTATGGAAAAAATGTTTTTCAACTAAATGATACAATTGTCTGTTTTCCGTAGAAATGCTTGATATTTTAAAGGAAATCACTGTCTGGAAACTAAGGAACTTTTCTGGTTTTGGTTCTTGATCTTGCACTGAAAAGTCAATACTTTCAGTGGAATGTTTTGCTGTTAATTTGGGGAGAATAACAAACAAAATAACCACCACCTATTTAGCTATTTTCTCATTAGCTCTTATATAAGCAAATAAGAAAGGAGAACACAACAGATCTGCATTTCAGGGCTTCACTCCTGGAAGCATTTTAATTTGTTTGTTCTTGAAAGATCATTTAGCATAGGGGAGAGAAAACTTTCATACTTGCATTTCTGTGTAATGGTCGACAAATGGTTCTGTGGGAGGAGTAAATCAAAAGGTACTGGCCAATGTAATCAATGATTTTCTGGAAAAGCAGTAGATTAAGGACCACACCTTAGTATAACAGTGCTCTATTTTCATTTTTAAGTTCCATGTCACACTTTAAGAAGCTCAATTTTATGTCCCAGATATTTTTGCTGAAGAAAAATATTTTTCCTTTAGGATCCTTGAGCTTGGCAGCATCCATGTGTCACTGGAATGCTAAAGCAGCTGAATGCCATCCTAATTTTTTCTTAAGCTTATGGGCAGTGTTCCTATGAAATTATTGACACCACCTTTTTTTGAGGGAGGAAAAAGAGAAGCCTTCCTGTCTCCTTAAAAATGCAGAATAGGGCTGTGAAAACAAATTATAACAATGTTTGTAGGAAGTTCCTTGGTGAAGGAACACTAATGAAAATGACTGTTGCAGGCACTTTTGAAAATAGATTGCCAGGGATTAGTGGCACGTCTTACCCAGGACACCATCATTTTGACTTCGGCTGTCAAGCTTGGCAAATACTGGCGGGAGCTCGCGGAGAGGCTAGCCCGACTCACAAAGCAGCAAATAGAGGCTTATGAGGTACCTCACCAAGGGAAAAGTGGAGCAGTAGCTCTGGAGGTAAGGCTCTGGTGTAACGTGGTGCACATGCTTGCTCCTCAAACACAGTCAGGGACCTTTCTTCTTCCTTGCTATGTGCAGTTCTTTCTTGTTGTAGTTACAACCTCTTTATTTAGTTTGTAAGCCCTTCAATGCAAGGAATTCTCATTGAGTTCTATTTGCAATTTTCTAGCTATTCCATTGGAGAGAGTTGTGCAGTGTTATTGTGCCAAATTACTTTGCTGTGGAAATCCTGGTCTCTACCCATCTTGAGCTTCAACTCTTTACTCCTATCCCAGCAGTCACTTTCAGTCCCTTATTGTCCTGTCTCCTCTCATTGTTAATCTTATCCACTCCTCTGTCCACCTCTTTCCTAACCACTGTCATTTCTGGTGCAGTGAGGAAGACCATCCAGTCCTTGCATGAGCCACTTCAGATCACCCTCAGTACAGCTTTTGCTCTCTCCACTGAAAGCAAGTTTAATTCTACTGTTAACACTTCTCTATTCTGTGTCTGTGCTGGGTTTGTCACCATTTAACTTGGGCAAGGCAGGCACTGGCACCACTTCCACCTCTGTCCTATTATATGAACATGGCAAACCCTGTTTTAATTGCATAGTTTGCTATGCAGTTTGTGCTATTTACCCTCCTTTGTAAAGCACTCTGGTTAAACAGAGGTATGACTTCTAAATAAAAGTCAAGTTGTCCTCTCAGATATATTTTAGTGTGTACACATTTAAGGAGCAATTCAGGTACCTAAATATATCTCTAGTGCTATTTGAAGATGCTCAGAAGTACCCATGGCATCCATGCAATGTGACAGAGATGTCACAAGACTTAGGTTGGGCTCACACCCATGCCTTTGAGTTAAGGGTCAGCCTGTGCTCCTGACACAACTTTGCCTGGGCAGCCAAGTTGCTTCCCACATTTCTCTACTTTAACACCAAAGAACACTGTCTCCCACAGGGTTATGTGACAATGACTGCTAGGTCTTGGACTGGGGTTTTATCCTGAGCATACTATTTTATGACTGTCACTGAATGATGCTCAAGCTGATGTTTCTGCTCGAGCTGTTGCATTCAGGATCAACTCTCCCTTTGCCTGTACTATCTATTCCCTGATTATTGCAAATAATGAACAATATTGAGCCTGAATTCCTTCTCTCTCAAATCTCAGTACCTAATGAATTGCTTCTATTTCCCGTTCACACCTTCACAACAACTCAAGATAACTTCTTTCTTTTTTCTTTCCCTGTAGCTGATTCTCCCTGTTCTCTGCCAAGCATATTTTCCTTTCTACGGTATGAATCCACTGAGTCTTTCATCTCAGTCCTGTCTGTCTTGTGATTGCTATCAAGAGATTCTGCTCTGATCATGAACCATCACCTCATATTCCCTTTGAATGCTTCTCCCCACCTCCAGACCGATGTTTGACCAGAATTCCATGCATTCACATACAAGGTTCTGCATTTTCTGCAGAATTCTATCATTGCTATTTGCAAACATTTCCTACTTCTATGATCTTGCTTTTCTCTTTGAGCTATTTCATGTTTGTTTGTTTGTTTGTTTTCTCCAGTTGTTCTGGGTACATTACTTGTGCATGGATGCACCTTCCTCCTTAAATTATTTTTGTTATAAAACTCTCAGCTCCACCAATACCTAGTCTGCTACTCTCTTTTCAGTGAAAAACGAAAAACAACCTGTTATTATCTCTATTTTTTCACTAGCTTATTCTAAAATACTAAAATCTGTCAGACTGTGAATGCTTGTCACTTCCATTATGTTTTCTTAACTTATGTAGTGCCTCATCTAACTTCCTGGACTTTTGTTTTACTTGCTAAGCTTCCTGTGCTTGACAAAATCCCAGCTTTCTTGAGCAGGAATTATAGACCTAATTATACCTGAGTAATATGTGACTCCAGTGGTCTCCATGGTATTTGGAAATGCTTTCTCCTTAGCTAACAGACAGCAGAACTCTGAAAACTCTTTTTCTGCAGCACCATACACTCAACATACAAGCACACAAAATATAAATTAGATATTTACTTTGCTTTATATATTATATATTTACTTTAAATATATACATACTATATATCTATCTATATACATCCTCATCAAATATATACATTATATAATATATTTGCTTTGCTTTAAATGGGTATCTATTTCCATGAAGCCCGTTTTGTACTGGATGTTTATTTTACTAAAAAGCAAAACTTATTAATGAGCAAAATAGAGCTTATTTTGGGTCTAAACTGTAAAAAATACAAGTAACACCAGCAGCTACAGAAAATGATATTCCTTATGAATTCTGTGTAGCAACATGCACTGTCCAAGACCCTCTGGCATATGCTCTCAGTTGTGAAAATGCAGTCCACCACCACCATTTTTTTTTTTTTTTCCAGAACAACAATTGCTGATCAAAGAAAACTGTTTGCATGTTTGGTGCTGTCTGCCATTCCTTCAACTCCTGTTTCTTCCTGCATATCAAGTTAGTGATTTGCCCGAACTGGAAATGTTAATGGAAAAGCAGCATGTAGGACTTAGAATGCACTAAATTTGATATAAAAAAAAATAATTTCCTGAATGGAATTTAAAAGCTAGATAGATCTTTTAGTTTCATTGTTTTGTTGCTCACAAGCAACATCTAAGCTAAGTTTTCATGGAAGTTATGATAAGTAGTTGTTTCCAGAATTCAGTTTTAAAGTTGCATCCACAGAAAATATAAGGGTTATCATGTTTGTGTCAGGTGGTAATAAGAATACCCTCCAAGATTTCAGATGAGTAATACTAGTGTCTTGTTTATATGACAACGTGTATTTAGGCACCAGAGAGACTGAGTTTGATAGGACATCTAAATCTTACATAGAAATTATGTTTTTGTCACATAGCTGGTGCCAAAAGACACTCCACTGTATCATGATCTTATCCTCTTTTTGCCAATAGTGACATTTTGTGAAGAGATCAATGAGTCAGATTATGTACACTATATAAACAAACAGGATTAATATTAAACATTTGCTGTGAAACAGCAGCTGAATTATTTGCCTCAAAGAAATGTTTCTCTACCTATCCAGAGGAACTTCCTTTCTCTGTGCCCTAAATAACCAGAATCTTCTGCCTCATACACTCTATTATTTTATTTTTTCAGGAGATTTTTACATTACTTGTATGATAACTGACCTACAAGATTCTCCGCCTTTCTGTGGGAGCATCTGATGCCAAGAGATAATACAGTCAGGTTCATCATACAAAAGGCAGCAATAGAGCCAGTTCTATTTTATGAGAACATTCAACAAGCAATTGCTTTATTTTTATTTAATTCCTCTAGGCCTAGGATGGGCTCACGGGGAATTTATTGGTTTCCTGTGAGCCTTGTAACAGTGCCTGTCTGCACAGGTACAGGTTTAAAGCACACCAGGTTTCTAGCACTGGTATCTCACATGGACACTCAGCATCCTCACTGTCCTGTGAATCTAAGCTTCGACTTCAGTGCTTTCTACTGACCTCTGAAATTCTCAGTGGCCTAGTATACAGCAAACATTACTCTGCTTATAAAATTTCACGTATATTGTTCAGCAGCAGTGCCTATGTGGGATGCAAAATGAACGTAGCTAATGCAGTGTAAATTCATACCTGTGTGGGCAAGCCCCCAGTGTTGTTACAAGGCTAGCATTAGTCTGACTACTTATTTCAAAATGATTGCTGGTCATCACATTTACGTAGCAGCTGTAAACGAACCCCGATTAAAATCATCTTGTTCTAGTGGGGACTTTTCTAACAGAAATGTTTCTTGTTAATAGTAGTTGTTGGTGTGCAAGTGGGAAACTAAGCAAAGATGAAGGAATAATAAGTTTTGACTAATGATTGACTATTGTCTGAAAACATTAACCAATTCATTAGTCATCAAGGACTCTTCTATCATAAAAAGGATTGATTGGTCAAAAAATGTTTCTACTGAATATTTTTCTTAGCTGGGGAAATCTTCTCTCAGATGATCACAGAGGCAACTTGAGGTGCATACAATCGGTGCCTATCTTTTGAAGTGCTTTTCATCAGTAAATTCCAAATCACTTTACAGAGGATGTAGGTATCATTATTACCTACTCAGCAGAGGTAGTGGGAGCAGAGGGAAAATGCAGGCACACAGCGGAGATGTGACTTGCCCAGGATGCTGCAGTGATTTAATAGTTTGCCTAAAAATCTGCTTTGATAAAATTCAGGAATGTCAAACATGATTCAGTTCAGCCATTGCATTAGAGCATGTGAACATGGAGAAGGACCGGCTTCAGAAGCCTGGTCTGCAGTATTAGTTAAGTATGATGAGCATGTAGATTACTGCTGCATTAATTGTGCATCACTGATGATCAGTTCATAAAGCTTTTGATTCTCTACTTTTTTCTTTTTTTCCTAGGGAGAAAGAAAAAAATCAGTTGTGCCAGAGTTGAGGAAAGCAGGGTTTGTATTTTAAGCATGTTTCAGCTGATTCTCTGATTGTGCAGTGTCAGACTGACCTTCAGTCTAAGTCAAAGCATAGCATCTTTTAATACTCCCTGTCTTTCCACTTACTAGTGAAGATCACCAGACAGAAGGCCGTACCTTAATCCTTCAAATAGCCTGGTCTAACAGGAATATAAGGAAAGGAAGCAGGAGACAGAGAAAAGGCATAGCCCTCAGTAACATACCAGGAAATCCCAGCTTCTCTTGTTGGCTACCTTGGTTATCAAGCTAGAAATAGGAATAAAGAAATTTTCTGATCTCAGCATAAATGCAGCCATGGTGAAGTGCTTTATTTCATTACAATGCATTGTAATATCAAGTATTTACAGTAGTATATTGCAAACTCTTGTGTGTGTTTTTTTTTTTTTTTTTTTCTCCTCCTTCTCCTTGGCATAGCATCTGATAAAAGGAAAGAATTCATCATTTTCCATTTCTTCCCCCAAGCCACCAAATGACTTTTCTTCCATCCTTTTGTAACCTTATGGTTATGATTTAAGATTGACTTGCTTAAAGTCTGCAGTAGGCACCATTCATTTTCGATAAGTGATGATACCCGTCCCTTTGTAGAGTGAAAATGACAAACTTCACTCAAAGCCTGGGCACTTTCCTATGGCTTAGACTAAAGGCAGAAAACAGACTAGTCAGACTGTGAGATATACAACTCATCTATCCCATAGCATGGGTTTTTCCATTTGAGGATTGGAGAGAAAGGCAGCAGAAGATGAGGGAGATGTTGTCAGAACTACAGTAGAGTGAGTCTTGGGATGAGTTCTTAGCCCAAATGTAGAGAAAAGCTCAGGACCATGGGCAAAGAAATTTCCTCCAGCTGTTTGACTCCTCAAGAGATCAAATAAATGGAGCTCAAATCAAGGAGGTGGAGCTTTATGTTGTGTATTACTTGTAAATTCACATGATTATATTGAAAAAATAACCAGTTTCTTTCTGAATTGTCCTTCAGAACCATGAAAACTGCTTTTCCGTTAAAAAAGGGTAAAAGATGTTAAAAAAATCTTTTAGAATTAAGAGAGTTTCTGATCACTCTGTGTGTATATATACGTGTGCACGCACATCAGTTCATGTGCTTTTATTACTATGCATGACTGTATTTCTGTTAAAAAAGCATATGGCAGTACCATTTAGGAAAGTGAAAGATTTCTTTGTGGCTTTGTGCAGCTGGGAAAACAATCTTTCCGTTTGTGAACAGAGCAAACTTACTCTGGACATCAGCACTTTGAAGGATGCAAGTCCAGCTTGGTATCTGAATCATGCTGTCATAGCTTCATTAATATCTCTAGGCAAATGACAAATTACACCTGGGAAGGACTTGCTCCATATTTGTTTGGCGTAAAACAATTAAACATATTGTAATATGCAATAAGGAGCACTGGTAACTTGCTTTTTATTTCCTTTGTTCCGGGATGCTTTTTAAATTGCATGTAATTTTAAGAAATTAATTATAAAAACTTTTCACTCTCCTGCTCTTGGAGTGTTTTTGTTTGCTTGTTTCTGTTTTGTTTTAATAGATGGATCTTCCTGCTGATGTTACCAGAAAATGTTTTTGTAAAATGAGAAGTATGTCTAAGTAATGCAGTAGGGGTACAGTGGGATCTTGATTAATGAGACAAAGTGGGGCTTTGACCACCAAAAGCACAGTCAGGCTCTAAATAGGCAAACTGCTGCTGGGTGTATGCATTGCAAAAATGACCAAAGGGAAAAGTGTTTTCCTTCTGCCCCTGTGCTTTGAGTTTTACCATAGATATATTTTGACTTGGTGCTAGTCATCTGAATGAAGAACTTGTCTTTCCCTTATTTACCTCTCTGAGAATTCAAGACTTTTGTATAAACGAAGTACATAATGTTACTGGAGTTTTTTTTATTTTTATTTTTTTAATGAACATGTCTTATATGATAAAGCATTTCAGTGTGGCCAGGGATCAAATACTTTTTTCTTTTCCCTGACTTTTCCACTATCACAAAGATTTAGCTATTTTTCTCACAATAGTTCAACTTCTGCAGCTAAGCCTTACCATTTTTTCCTTTATTTGCAGATGATGTGGAAACCTGCATATGACTTTCTCTATACATGGGCTGCCCATTATGGAGACAGTTACAGGGATGTCTTACAAGACCTGCAATCAGCCTTGGATAAAATGAAAAACCCAGTAACAAAACAGTGGAGAGAGTTAACTGGAACGTTGATTCTTGTGAACTGCATGGAGGTTTTAAGGGCAAGTGCTTTCTCCAAAATGGAGGAAGAAGAATAGACTACCAAGATATGTTTTTGGAAAATCTCCTGGAAGCTGTACTGCTGTTTGTGTTTCAGCGATGCTTGCAGAACAGGGCTAAATGAAGTCTGTTTTACCTGAGTTGATGTTGAGTCTAGGCCCACGGTTTTCAGCTACAGCTACCTGAGATCGCCAAAGCTTGCTGATAGCTACTGAGGAAATAAGAAAAGAGTAGGGGAATAAACTGTTGAGGTCAACAAAAATGGCTTGAATTCTATAGGCTACTTTCTACAAGTAGCTATTTCTGATTGCACTGATTTCTAAGTGGAGATCAGTTCTAGAAACAGAACCATGCACAGATAAATGCAGCCCGTGGAGCCTAGGTTTACGTTGTTTTCAGTGGGGCATTAAAATTTAAGTATTTAATACATTTTAATTGGTGTCCCAAGCCCTCATCTCTAAGACAATGGGTTCGGGGTAGCCTTGAAAAAATATTAGGATTCATTGTCCTCAAATGGGACAAAGTCCATCTTGTCCCAAAACCGGAATTCAACAGTTATTTACACCTGGAAGCATGGGTGTGTGCTGCACAGTCCTTCCAAAACAGCTTCTGGTGCATTTCTTGGAGACTCAAAGAGAGACAGGCAATTTGGTGGTCAAAGTTGATTGGTTTGTTGATGTAACTCTACAGGGTTGTCTTTTTATTTTGTGCAGAAATTCAGGAAGCCTTCTTGGTGTACATTGTCCATCCCTCTGATCATTTGCTTGTTCTTTCTCTGTTATTATTAAACATGGAAGGCTGTCTCAGTAGATACAAGGGCTGTAGACAATACCCTCTTCTGTTGATCATTCTTTTTACCATACTGTATGAAGAATCTGAGCAATGGCAATTATTTTCTCAAAAAAAAAGTGGGGTGCTTTTAGATTCATTTTTTTAATGCAGCAATTAATTCTCATTAGCCATATGCTCTAAAAAAAAAACCTTCTTAGATACTATCAATAAAAATCTTGCAATTACTAAATAGCTTTTTATCAATACAGAAAATACAGATTGAATAATAGTTACAGGCTAACCAACTTTATTTTAATTATTATTTTTTTTAATATAAGCTTTTAAATAAATTTGTAGTTAAGAGGTAGCTCCAAAAGGTTAAAGCCATTTTGAGTGTCTTTGATCAACATACATTCAGAAACATCAGCGCATACAGCCAGTTGGAAAGAAAACTGGCATTCTGTCATCACTTGTAGTTGACAAGACAAAGCCAAATTCTCTCTGGAGTACCACAAAGTAGTAGCATTACAGTCCAGAACCTGTGCTTCTGCTGTTTTCTTAGATGACCTCTACTAAGAAGGAAGGTTTTGTGAATCTAAAACCAAATAGCACGTGTAAACATTTTTCTTCCCCTCCCATTTCCTCCAACCCGCTTTCTTCTCTACTTTCATCAAGTTTTCACAAAGCATGCATGGCTCAGGAAGGAGCCTGAGGAAGGAGCACTTGCTCCAGTAATGGAAGAGCTCATTCACCAAAAGACCCTTAAGCACAGGGCATAACTGAATTAGCGTGCCTGCAAGTTATCCAGCTTCAGTGGACTTGCTCCTGATTTGTAACAGAATGAGGGATTCAGCCCGCAGAACTGTAACTATCTTTGCCGATCAGTGAAACCTGGAGAAAAAGGATGCAGGTTATCAGAGATTCATGTTGTTTCAGGTGCTAGCACCTATTTTATACCTTGTCCCTTGCAGTTCTAAAAACAGCTGCAAAGAAAATATAAAACAACATTCTCTTGTGCTCTCATGCAGAAACCAGCTGTTCTTTCCTGCTTGCAGTGATGAAGCCCCCAAAAGGGGAGAAAGTATCTGTTGGCTTTCTCTGTCATGCTGATGGGTAAGCAAAAGGTGCATACTGGTTCCTTTTACAGTAGGCTTCTTTAAAGTTAAAATGCTAAATTGAAATATTAAAATTATAAATTTTTAAAAATAGAAATCCAATTCAAATGAATTCTTTAAAATAATACTTACAATGTAGCACTGCATACTCCCAGGGAAATTTTTTTGTAGATTTCCCAGGTTTCGTCTCAAGGCCAGCTTCTTTCATTGCTGTGAAACAACAGCAAAGTTGTTTCTGCCTAGAATGAGAGTTGAATTTGGCCTGGTAGATTTAGCAAATATTGACTTAGTGAGTCAGTGCAGCATTATGCAACTGGTCTTCCAAGTGTATTTCTTTAAAAGGGAGTTGATATCTGTCCGTAGTTGTGCTGTACTCCAGGGTCTGTACTGAAGGATTTGGTTGTTAATTGCTCTCCCCATTTCTGCTTTAAGCCTCTGCTCATATGAATGAAATGTGCACTCGTGCAATATTCTGTTTACTTTAGCAGCCCACACTGGATACATTAAAAAAAAAAAGGTATTAAAACCCCATATTTTATTTAGTGCTCTAGTATTCAAAACCACAATATGCCAGCTGAGAGTGGAAGCAGCTGCACTCAGCAGCAGCCCACAGCGAGGAGCACATGGCTTTGGTAAACACGCTCTGTTCTTGACCTTTTCTCCTTTCCTCCCACCCTGTCAAGAGAGAACAGCTTTCCCATGAGCCTGCACACATACCTTCTTGGGTTTCTGCAAAGCAGGGTGAGATTAACAACTCTTCAAGAGGAGACAAGGAAAAATACCCTGGTCTTTGCCTTAAGTGACCCTCTGTTTCCAGTTTCCGTTCAATTTTCCCTTGTATGTGTAGGCAGACAAGACCCTTTCACCATCCTTCTAACATCTAAGTGCTTTTCTTAAACAAATAAGTGAAAAAATGTGAGCACCCAATAATTTTATGATTTTGCCTAACCATGAAAACAGGAAAAATGATTCTTGCAGCTCTGGCTGCCCCTAGATGGGGCAGACACACTCCATGGCGGGTAGCAGTGAGGAAAATCTAGCTGCCACTCACACTAGAAATGATGTTTTTTTCAATGAAACTGGAAGCCATTCCTGTTATTGCAGTGCAGAGGCAATAACATTCGATGGCACGGTGCAGTGACATATGTCTAAATTAACAGCTGTCAAGATGGGAAAGAAAAAGCAAATTATTCCACCACAGAAGTTCCAGTCCTCCAGTTGGCTTTGGGGAAGGACTCGGTTCCTTAGGTCTCACTTGTTTTTCCTTTGGAAAGTAGAGGCTTATGGAGGGAAAAGGAAGTTTCTTTTAAAATATAAGCAAAGGGCTACTCCCCACGGCAGTCTCCAGGTTGAGGGATTGGTAGGGGCATTCTTCATGGACTTCTCCAGGGAAGAAGAGGGGAGTCATCAGCCACCCTTCTCCCACTGAGTCCAGAGAAATGGGAAGCAGTGGACAAGTGTCTCTTTTAAGTCACTTTTTGTGAAAATGACTGTTTTTTCACAAATTCTTGTTAACCTAAGCTGTGTAAAAAGCAAACACTAAGCTGCTCCAAAGCAGCAACTCAATTTTTGTTGTGTTGATCTGACTCTAAAGACTTATGCCTAAAGTACTTCTGGACTTGGTAAGTGATCAAGCCAATGATCTAAACAATAAAGGCTATTGTTTAGAAGTGCAGATGGTAATACCATGTTCCCAGCTAAACCCAGTGATCCTGTTTTTTCATCATCTTCTTCAGCTATAGACAGCTGAAACAAATAGGAATAGAAGGCTTTGCTGTTTTGTTCTGTTTGTGTTGTAGCTATGAAAATGCCTATCAAAAGATAATGCGATGGAGAGTAAGGGGGTTGGATTTATTTATGTATTTTTTCCCTAGGAAGAGCATGTAGCAAAAGGTACTCTGCACATTAATGTGAGAGAGCATTCAGTCTGTTAAAGTCTCTGGAGAAGTTCTGGAACAATTGTAGATCTGTACAGAAAATGTTGGTCCAGAGCAGATGATAACTGTTGTTCCCGATGGTTCTCCTGCTGTCAGTAAATGTCTAAAGACAGTGTGGCATGTAGTCCTTAAAATAACCTGGAGATTGTTCTTAGTAAAGAAAGTGCTATTTTATGTGTTGCCAATGTATATATGTTATCTTTTTTTTTTTTTTTTAAATAACAGTATATATTTTTAAACAAAATAAACAAGGGAAAATGATATTGTCCACTGGAATCTTGCATGGATTTTATTTTGCTTTTGTAAGACAAAGAAGAAAAGAGGAAGATGTCCACAGGGTGAAAGATCACAGTTCTGTTAATGCCAGAGTAGTAAGTAATACCTATGTGCACATTTTTCTTCATTTAAAAATTCTGTGTTAAAAACATGAATATACACTCCCTTTAGCCTGTTCATAAGCAGAAGTAACTTGCTTTTATTGCCTCCTGAGGCAGCAGAATGAACCCACTGCTGAGAACAGGGCTGTCTACGGAGCTTGCTGGGGCAGCCAGGCCTCCTCACAAGGCTTTGCCCCATTCTCCTTTTTGTGGCAGAATCACACAGGCAAGTTTGAAAAGGCAAATCTTTGTTTGGAAAGGTCAGTCAAAACTAACAGGAGCTTATGAACTTTGGAAGAAAGAAATAATCCTGCTGATTGGTTTTAATTATATTTGTATTTCAGTTTTTTCACATCAAATTGTTACTTAATATCCTTTCAGTACAACTTGTCCAGGAATACAGCCTATATCTTCAATCCTAAATTAATGATTGGAATTTAAATTTAAAACTAAGTAGCATGAATTACTACACTGACTGGAAGGTGCATTTAAATATTCATTCTAAATCCCAGGTTTTAAAATGTAAATGAACTGGCCTGCGAGGAATAAGGATGGCAGCACAATAGTCCCAAGAGACCAGGCAAAGACAAGTGCATTCAGCTCCATTCCACAACTCCAGCATTTTAAACATTATGTTTGTGGTAAATTCAGAACAAGATCTAAAATGCAGCCTTGGTAAATACAATACACTGAGAACAAAGAAAATCAGGACTGACGGGGAGGAAGTGAAGAAGCAATGACTATTCAGTATGTCTCGTAACAATAAAGTTATCAGGCAATGGGTTTAAAAATATGCTGAAGTAGCTTTTCACACAGTGAGGAATTGTGGAATAAGTTGTTACAGGATGTTTTTGAAGACAAAAGCATAAATGGGTGCAAAAGGTGGTTAGTCAGATTTATGGAAAAAAATGCCATATGGTTGTTTGATGGCCTGTGTACAGCCACCAGCTGAGTACAACACAGCATCAGATACTGGGAATGCAACAGGGACAAACATAACCCACATTTGCTGTGTTTCTCACACTCTCCACTGCAGACTGCAGGGCTGGACCAGGCTGGCACCCGCTCTCACCCTGGTCCTCCTGGTGCTCTTATAAATACGAGCCTCACACAGTCCTCACATCCCAGCAGACTCCCTTACACCTCCCTTGTGCACCCACCCAGGCGATAGCTTGTGAATTTATTCTGCAATGACCATGGCCGCTCACCTGGTCCATGGTTTACAGTGCCCAGAGCAGCTGGTTGGGCTGACTTGTCATCTTCCGACATGGAAGCTAAAGTCTAGGTAGGGAAATGGCAACCCAGCCAGACTTGCCCCATAGCCTTCTTTCCTCTCTTGGGATCCAGCATAGCCCTATGTCATGCATCAGAGTGGAAAACATGAAAGGGACAAAAGACACAGGGGGAGAAAGGAGTGGCAAATTTTAAAGGAAATCTCACATAAGAAAGCTCATTTCATCGTTCTACTCACAACTAGGAAATGTTTTTATTAGAATGTGAAACCATTTCATATAATGCCACCCTCTACTCTTCATACAAAAACCTCTATTGTTATTAATGAAGGAGTTTAAAAAAAAATCAACAAAAAACAACAGCTAATGGATGGTTTAATAATGCTGCTTATAAAACTAATTACGTGTAACTGAAAAGCTCTCCCTGAGGTCCCATTTGCAGGAGGGTTAAATAGGATTATCAAATCTTAAAAAAAAAAAAAAAAAAAAAAACCCCCAAAACTCCAGGAANAAAAAAAAAAGCCCTCAAACTCCAGCGAGAAGACATCACAAAGCAAGAGGGAGCTGGGACATTTTGCTGAATAAATTACAAAGCTTAGTCATAGTGCCAGGGGATTATCTCATAGAAATGGAAATCTGAATTGGCTCCATATGCCTGCAAGCATCAGTAAAGGTTTTAGGTCAGAAGCCCCATTTTCATACATATGGGCTGCTCTCTTTCTTGACCTGGAGACCTTCAGCAAGCAAGATGACTTCAGTGGCAGTCTGCATACACTGCATGTCAGGATATCAAACTGACATCAAACTACTGTAGAGAAACTAAATGGACCTGGCCCTTTCATCACTTTTATTTGCCTCTAAAAGGCAAATATTACTCCATAAAGCAAAAGAGATGGTGCAGCTGAGATGGGGAGAGTGAGAGAGTGATGTGTCGAGCTGTCTCTGTGCACATCTTTCACTGCAGGTGCTGGTTAGAAGTGTTCACATTGGTGCCTTGTTTACATGGACCCCTTTGCGACCCATGCTGCCAGCCTGCCTTCCAAGGCTTGCTAATCCCCCTATCCTCCCCAGCAATGCTCTCTCCCCTTCCTATTGACCTGGCTAGCAGCCATTCAGCACAGACTTCCACCCCTCTTCGCAGCTCTGCCACCCTCCCTTGCCCACTGCCCTGGGTCCTGGTCTTCCCCGAGACCCCCAACCCTCTGACCCCAGCCCTCTGCACCTGCTCCCTCCCCCAGAGGACCTCCTAAGCTGGGCTTCACCTCCACCAGCCTCAGCTCCCCAAGCTTTCTACCACCTGCAAAGCATGTCTGTGAGCTTCTCTCCAGCTTCACTGCCCCATGCCCACCACCTCACAGCCCTGTAGGTCCTTGCTGGATTTTTATAAACCTTGTCATCACCCCTTACTACTCTGAGCAACCTCTCCTGCTAGCATCACAGCAGCTGAGCCCAGCCCTTTGTTTGGCTCTTTGCTCAGGAAGAGAGGCCAGGATCTGGCCCCTGATGAGGCTGAGAACAACCTGGATGCAGGCTGCACCAGCCAAAAAAAATCTGCCCACACATAACTTTGAGGGCAGGAAAGAAGACCATATCCAGATGAAAATCAAAAGAAAACACGGACATGGGATAGTCCTGTTATAGTCAGAAGCCAAAGATGCAGGATGATTTTTGGCCCTGGACAAAGGACATGTTCTCACAGGTTCCTGGTTTCCTGCTATTTTATACATTTTTTTTTAATGAATTAAGTGAGCAAATTTAACAACAGCACAGTAGTTAAGGCCAGTCTCCTTTTTTAACAGTGCCTTTACCTCACATGGCATTTGTTCTTTTGAAAGACTTACAAGTAGGATTATGCTTTGGAGATTTGGTTGCATAAAGGTAAGCACTGCTAGCACAGAAACTCAACGTGTTAGAGTCTAAAAATGATGTTGACGGAACTTATGTAGGACTCCTACTGAATGTTACTTATGTTGCACTCCTACTGAAATTCATGTCACATTACTTCACCAGAGAAAGAAAATATGACAAAATACAGGATGTGGAAGATACTGTAATTAAAGCCACTAGAAGATATTAACAGCCAATCAAGACATTTCAAGCCCTCTTCACAGTTTGTTTCTACTCTAAAGTATATCTGGAGAGGAGGGGAAGGAAAAAGGGGTGGGGGGATGAGATGTTATTATTACTTGAATGATTGTTATTATTATCTGTTTGTACTACATCAATGGCTTGTTTGACATTGAAGATCTATTGTGTAATGATTTCAGATAACGTGGAAAGTGAGGAAAAAGCACAAGAAGCAAAGTGAAGGTAGAAAAAATTTTTGAAGGTCACCCAAAGGATATATCCATTCCAAACTCCAGTTCAGGCCTCATCCATTGGACATTGCTGCCTTTATATTTACCTGGCTTATTGTTAATTAGTCTGCTTATTAAGAGATATGGTTAATAAGGTTCAGATTGAATATTAGGGAACGATTCTTCACCGAGAGGGTGGTCAGGCACTGAACAGGCTCCCCAGGGAAGTGGTCATGGCACCGAGCCTGCCAGAGTTCAAGAAATGTTTGGACAATGCTCTTAGACACATGGTATGATTTTTGGGTGTGCTCCTGTGAGGGGTTGGTGACACCCTAGCATGATCTGCAGATGCAGGATGGACCTTTAGGACAGAGGATCTAGCCTGCATTGCAACTGTAGGCCATAAAATGTGATGAGCTCTAAGGTTAACTGTATAAGAGATGTTTTTATTCACTTACCAGTGGACCTCTGAGACAGGATGTTTTTGCAGAAATTGTAACTGCTGTAACTCTTTTATTTCAGCCCTAGAAATGTACATAAGGCCAATAAAAATAAAAGCTGGAAAATATCTTTAGCAGACAAAGGCACTGATAGAGAGTCCCTCTGTCTTTCTGTGTCAGATCCAACTGCTAGTAAGACCTGAGACTCTGTAGCACCCAGTCAGCAAGTTTGTCTTGAAAAAAGACGACAGTTAAATAATCCAAGAGTCTTTTCCAGGTAGTGCCAGCTGCATATCTGGAATGGGCAGTAACAAGAATTTCAACCAGATTTTATTAATTGAAATATTATTTCATATTTTACGATATAATTGGATCATTCCTAATGTGGACAGCTTTCTTATAACTGCAATTTTCAGATTAACTGGCTCTAGCAGAGTGGTTCTTTAACTGAGTATAGGAAAATAACATCCCAGGCTAGTTAATCTAAGTGAGAAATGTTGAATCGGGTTCACCTACCAACCTCCAAATAGGGTACTGGCTTTGCATACAGTTTTTGCCCTCAACTCCAATTATTTTTGTCCTCGGGGATACCCATTAACTTAGAATAGTGCTGCTAGCCCTCTCTTTTTCTCATTAAGTCAGTAGAGACTCATTAAAAATGTGCTAAACCTAAGGATAGTCTGGCCTTTCATTATGTGCAGTAATAATAGTTTTCACTGGACCTATTAAAATATCACAGTTGTATAGCCACATTCATCTGTATTCTGCTAGTTTTATTCATTGTGTTAGACTTTTAAGAGGGTAGTCTCGCAAATGCTAGCAAAATACTCCCCACCTAAAAGCCACACTATTTCCTATTCTTGCCTATACTAAGTGTCCCATACCACAAAACATCATTTTTTGATCTTATTTTTTTTTTTTTTTTAGAAAAAGAACATAAAATTCCAAATTTCTTCTCCTCCTCCTCTTTCCCCTCCTTTTCTGTGCACCAGAAGGACACAGGATTTGGCATTCAGTACACAGGAACATTTTTGTGGGAGGTACTCATTGAAATACTGGCAGCACATGACTGAGATTGCAATGAGCCCAAAAATGCTTACACTAATGCTAAGAGGAAGCCAGCATAGTACAGAGTAACAGGCAGAGGAATAAATGCTGAGGTTTGTTACAGAGTTCCTTTATGATGTTGTTAGTTATGGCCAACCAGAATTTTGCAAAACAACTTGACTTAAATGGAAATAAACAGTAATGACAGCCATTGTCTCAAATCACAGACTAATAAAAAACAGGGTGACGCTTCATCAGTCTAGAGTTATTTCTTTTTCCTGTATTTCATTTGGTGGAGGATGCCTCACAGTTTCCATGCATGAATGCAGTAATAAAAAATATGGATTCCTTTTTCTAGCCTTCTTTGGCTCATATACACTTCTGGAAAATATTCCTCTGTGGCTAGTACTCCCCTCAAGAAAATCAATCATTTCTGAGCACAATATGGCAATCA
Organism: Anseranas semipalmata; assembly: GCA_013399115.1. Lineage (NCBI taxonomy): Eukaryota > Metazoa > Chordata > Aves > Anseriformes > Anseranatidae > Anseranas > Anseranas semipalmata. The sequence continues at coordinate 1,071,550 of VXAA01004147.1, read as the reverse complement.
AAATCAAGCTTGCATAATCTTTCCTGTGCTCCAATTTTTAATTAGCTTAATTAATGAAGGAGAGTCTCAGAGGAAAGTTTAAAAGGTTTAAGTACCTAGAAAGTACCTACAGACGTTGAAGTGGTGGCATCCAAAATCTGTCTTCAAACTTCTCTCTCTCTTTCTTTTTTTCTATTGCAATTGTTCTAATTCCCTTTTTTTTTTTTTTTTTCTTTTTAAACACTAGTTTACTGGTTCTCCCTTCTCTGTCACATTAACATCAATTACTTATTATCATTATCATTACTTTAAAGGCAACATATTATACTATAACCCTGTCTTTGTCTTTTATTACTCTTCTATTACCATTCACCTCCTTCCACAACTTTGCACACATTTTTGGTATTGATGCAAACAGTGAAAAAGCTGTACTTTGGAAATCTGTAGTCTGATGCTGATAGGAGTGAGTTGAAGGTCAGGAGATAATTTAGACCAGTATATTTAAAGAGATTTATTACTGTGCTGTTTGTAGCAACTGATCCAGAAACAGGCAGCATCAGTACCCTGTTATGCTAGGCATTGCATAGTCGGAGCAAAAAGCAGTTGTCAATAACTCCTTGAAGAAACTATAGAATTCAACTATAAAGGGCACAGAGACTTTTTTTGTCTATGCATAAAGGCCACAGACATCCACTAGTTTACGACTGTCATAGTCTCTCTGAACATGACTGTTATTTTTATACCATTAGCCATCTGATCCTGCAACAGCTGTTTGAGTACCATGGACCTAGTTCTTCTCAGACAAAGACTGTACACACATGAATAATCATGATCCATTGCACAGGACAAGTCAAGGTGATTGGCGTGAAGCAAGGAACAGAAACTCTTGTGTTCTAGCGCTGGTCATTGCCCCCGTCATCGTTCACATTGACTCTGCCTGTGCTGTTGAACACACAATGGTCAATCTTTTCTTAATTTGAGGGTCCAGACTGACCCATCTACCTTGTTTTGAGCACTCTCAGTCTGTCTGCTCCCATTACTCACTTGTCAGAGCTCACATAACTGTCAGAATAAATTATCAGGAACAAAACATGCAAAGTCTTCCCAGAACTGTCTACTTCACTAAGTGCTTTGAGCTACTTCTGTAGGAGACCTGGAGTCAATTCCAAACAAACATCCTACTATCTTGCTACGTGTTGAAGTGCGTTCATGGTCACCACCTTGTACTTCTTTCTGACAACTGAGGTAGCAGATCTTTAACTGGCCCATGCAGCTAAAAGAGTGCTCTCACTTTATAGACTCTGTGGAGGCTATGCTGCAGAGCCAGGGTGCTCCGGTACAGAGATTTTTCATACTGCAATTTAAGGAATGCCCTGCTCCTATTTACTTACCATGAAGTCACACTTCATGCAAGGCAAGTCAAGGTAAAATTCAAATGAACATGCTTTCATATGTCTCCAAAGTAGGTAACACAGTTGCACATATTTATACAAAACAGCTGACCAACCAAATGGCTCATTGCTCCTTAAAGCGCCAGTGATCTTTCTTTTTTTTCCATCACTAGCTCATGGGTGTATGGTCCTTTTCTCTCATTTGCAATTCTCTGACAAAAATCTGAAATTTGCTAACCTGAAAGAAAACCAGTCACTCATTTTCCTAGATTAGTTTCCTACTGATTCAGTGAGTTGAACAGGCTGACTTCAGTGTCAGAGCATAGCTCAGCTGTCTTATGAAATCCCACCTTGAATCTGTTTCTTTCTTGTCCAGAAGATGTCTATCCACTCTCAATTCAAATAAGCATGGTGTCATTTTCTTAGAGAAAATGACAAGGGAAAAGAGAAAAAGAAAAGAGCTGGGGCTATCAATAATCTCTCTCTCTCTAAGAATAGTGCAACACTTGCTAGCTAGATGTTGTGGCATGTAACCATAGGCACTCAACTGGAAAACCTTGACTTTGCTGCCTACAGCTGTGCATCCCGCCACTGCTTCAGGGCTTGTCTGCTGCCTGGACAAAATGGGAGAAGCAACACTACATGGGCATCTCAACACTGCAGGACACAAAGCACACTGAATGGCGAAAGTTAAGGAAGGAGCCACGACCCTCCAAGGACAGCAACATCAATCTGTGGCTGATTCATTCTGTACCAGAGGCTACCTTCAAAATTTTCCACTTAAACTTTCTGCCTATAAAACAGACATAAAAGTTTGCTTATCAAACTCATATAGCTAGTAATCATAGGTCAGATGCAGAGCTGACGTGTATCAACCCAGGTCCACTGATTTCAACATACACTAACTGAGGCTTGGCTTCCACGTTTTTAAAGTGGTTATAAATACGTACAAATGATATAACTTAAAACAAACAAAACCCCACACTATCACAATCATTTTTAAAGTCTTGTTGCAAGTGTGCTTAGATTTGACGTTAGTGACTAAAAAGAACTAGCCACCCCACTTGCTGTCCAAACCAGAAGCAGGTTCTGCAGCTCTCTGAACCTGTGGATTGTCGTTGGAATTTTATTACAAAAGCCAGCAGGTATTTGGAGACACATTATAAAGGGTTTGTTGGTTATGCTAAGCTTCTTTTATATGGTTAGCCTCTTCTGGGACACATACATCTCTGACACATCCTAGGTAACTAACTGCAAAATGTCTATTCAATGTCAGCAGCAGAATGCCAAAAGCAGGGTGAACTGGATACAATTTAAAAGCAATGCACCTGTGAGCAAAACACACTAATTATTTTTCAGTAATGCTCTATTGGGTTGGTCATGAGCTCTTTTCTTTCCAAAATATTTGCTGATCACAAACTAAAACCACTGGGATCTTTTTCAATCCTCTTACTTTTATGTGGTAAAATTAGCTGAAAATATGTTTAAAATGGTAATGAAAAAATACTGTTTTTTACTCAACTGCCTGAAGTATATAGTCTATCGTTCTCATGAAGGATAAAACAGAGTCCAGTGCAGAGTGTGAGCAGAAAGTATTGGCACCACTTGTTGCTCTAATGTCTGGGCCTCAGGTTAAGTCTCCTGCACACATCAGGATTATACCTTGGATGCTCACCATCTTTAGAGTTTTAATTTACTTTTTGAAATGGCATTTGCAAGGCACTGAATGAAAAGAAGAAATGCTTCTCTCCTTCTTCAAACAGGTGTCTTGGCAGAGAGAAAACACCTGAGAAATAGAGAACAATTTTCAGAGATGTCCAGTTTGGCATACTTTTAAGATCCTTGTTTAGGAAGGGGTATCACTTACCCCTTTATGGACTTGGAATTATAGTTTTACATCATAACAGACCATAACAGTAACAGTAGTTCATTCTCAAGCCAGCTGAAGGGTGCCTAGTTGTGCACACAGGCATATGACCCCTGGTAAGTCATTCCTGCCTAATTAAAATGGAAAGTAAGAGAGAACATATTGTTTGTATACTCTTTATTCTAAATAGGGATGTAAACTTGTTTAGACAGAGATCAGAAATTTTCCAAGCACTGAGGGATATGTTATCTTATGTTGTCACTAAGCCAAATGACCTCACTAGAGTTTTCATGGTTCATATCAGCAAGGAATTTGGCGTTACTGGGCAAGTATCTTTTTCCTTCTTCTAATGAAAACCGCAAGTAACCTAAGTCAAATTATTGAGCCAGATTCCATCTCTTAGTTTGCTGACTTACCATTTACTAGTGTTAAATGATCAGCACAGACACAAAATGTTACAAGCTCATATTAGTATTTTATGCTCAGAGACTACTGTAAAAGTTTTGAGACACCTAAACCTATGCCCATATCACAATGACTGCCTTCAGTTCTAAACCTTCAAGCCACCTCGTGTTCTCAGTAGCAGCTCAGCTCAAACTTAGCCCTTTAGGTTTGCCATGTTAAATGTGTCTCCATAACCCTTTTGTTGCTAACAAGAATTCTGCTTTGTCCTATAAACAAAGCAGGGCAGGAAACCTCTCTTGTAGTATGAAGATCTTCATACTCACCTTCAAAACACACGATGAGAAGCTGCCTTTCAGAGACTGCCAAGTAAAGCAATAGAAACCTGCATCTCTGAAGTGGTGCGTTATTTGGAAGTGGTTTGTTTCAGAAAACTTTGATAAAGAAAAGTATCCAGATCCAGATCTTTGATAGATTTTTGTTCTTTGACTAGAATAGGAATTACAAATTCAAAATTACAATTCAAAATTGCAAATACAAAAAAAGGCCACTTGCTAAAATGACACACACACAAAAAAAAACAAACAAATCAGTGCATAGTTAAAATGATGAATACCACAGAATTCTGTAATGAGGAAACAGAGTCATGGCAGGAGATCCAGATTCGATCAAAAACAATTCAGACTTCCAGTTACAACTACTCAGTTCAGGGTAATGTTGACTTTCACATAAAAAAACATGGGCCATACATTTTCTTATGGACACATTTATTTTTATTTTCTTTCTTTCATGCAAAACAAAAGATCACAAACTTGTTTATAGGGGGGAAGTAAACTATCTAACACTTCAAAATAGCCACAGATCTTCAGAATACTGATTCTAACCATCTTAAGCTTTCTATTATGGACTGCTTAAGCTAAATACTCGTATCCTTGTCATGTTATTGTTTGATCATATATTTCTTCACATCAGGAACCAATTACTCCATTTTACCATATTGTTTATAAATCTTGCAATTCTCCTTAATTTTAACAAGAATTTTCATACAGTATTTGTACAGTTTGGTTACAGTACTTCATTGAAATCAATACGTTTATTACACCTTTTTATTTACACGATTAAGTGTAAATTATATTTTGGCACAAATAAGGTTGATGAACTGGTCAAATGTGCATTATTTATAAGAAATACATAGAGTTTTACTAATGACCATTACTGATAGGGAAGAAGTCAAGAAATTGAAGTTCAAGGTAATTAAGGGAAGACAGAATTGTGATGGAAAAATTTCGATCATGTATTCCCTGCTAGCCCAGTTTAAAAGCTAACTAGAAAGAAGCATCCATTTTCATGACTCCAGTGAATGAAACATGTCATATCAAAGGAAATAATGTGAAAGCTGTCAATTCTGTAACACTAGCTAAGAATAATTGCAGCTACAGTGTAACTCTGAACTAAAGGGTTAATTGGCCCTTTATTCATTCTTGTTATTTTAGTCAGATAGCTGTTAAATTTACCTGTTAGTCATTAAACACAGGTAGAAATTTAAGTCTCTTTCTGCACTTTCTCATTTGAAAAACGCTGTCTCCAAAGGTGAGAAAATCACAAAACTCGAACCAAACTTAGTTGTAGCAGAATGACTAAAGTGCCTGAAAATGTGCACGATGGTTTATAATATGGATGGAAGTCTCTGGAGAGATTAAATGAGAGCAGCAGGGGTGACTGAAATACGTTTCGGAACTGAGGGACTTGACTACCACATTATTAGATGATAGTTCATTCAGTAACTTCCTTATATTTTTTTTAAGGATTTTTGCACTGTGTTGTCATGGAGTTTTTATCTGGCTGCTGAGCTGCAAGTACAGATTACAAACTACACATGGTTTGTAGTTGTGGCAGTTTGACTCACTGAACTGCAGAGTCAATATTAGTATGTTAAGTAATAATGCGTATTTTTTACTAGCCATATTTTGCTGCATCTGAAAGCAAAGCCTAACCTCTTACCGTAAGGTCAATTCCTCAACTGCAAGAAGCCTTGACTTATTTTTGTGGTATAAAATACATTCAAACTACAGTCATATCCTCATAAGTGCCCTGAGCCACAGATGCTTTATGGGACCTCTCAAGAAGGAGATGGTGGAGAATATCTTTTATCTATTCATGTTGAAATGAAAGCATACACTTCTGGCACCACCAAAGACAAAAAGCCAAGCCCTAATGCTCAGTATGTCCACTTTGTGCTGCTCTCCTTATCAACTTCTTATTTCAGAGAAAATAAATTAGAGAGTAATAAATACAGCTTCTGCTGTGAATTAGGCATATTTAACACTTCATTTCTTATATACAATTGTACTTGATTAAATTCACTCAAGAATCTTTTGCTTTTGATATGAAGAATCTATTATTTCAAATGAGAGCACTTCAAAGGAAACAGCTTTGAAAGCTTTCTGTGTATCTATTTCAATACAGTTTGCAGTATATGTTATGATGTAGAAGTCTGTATGACAAAGGTGATTTTTAGAGGGCTAAACAATGCCTTGTATTTCAAGTACATATATTATGTGTGTGTGTGTGTGCTCATATAAATTGAATATTACTAAATAAATAATCCAAGAACAGGTATTGAGAAAGTGCTTATAAGTTAGGCCAAACTCACTGGGACTACCACAAGAAAAAACAACAACAAACCACCAAACATATTCGCTATGTTTCTGCAACAACAATCTGCTTCTTAAGGCATGTGGAAGTACTTTCTATAACAAAAGCAACCAAAAAAGACATTCCTTGTGTGTAAGACAAAGGTGGCCCAAGTGCTTAGCAAATGCCAGAATTTAAGGTAGTTGCAGTGCTGCTGCAAACTCTGGATCAACCATGATTTCAGAGAAACCACTCTGACTCTCAATATGAGGAGTAAATCTCATAGGATTTTTTCTTTCCTTTCCTCCTTTAAGAGAACTCTTTTTTTTTTTCTTTCAGTAATTCCCAATAAGGAAGCCATGGCTTTGGAGCATCCTCGCCCCAATCTTGTACAGAGTGCAAAACCAGAATATTTTGCTTCATTTTATACTGCCAGTAATCCCAGACAAGCAGGGGGCTCTTGAACACACTAATCGGTGCCTCAACTTTTCTACCTTCTCCATCAACTCTGGTGACATCTCTGAATAGAGACACTGGGATGGTGAGAGTTATGTCCCAAGAAGAGGCAGGAGGAGAAGGGACAGGGGTCAGCCTCCTGCACTGTACATGACTTGCCTGATGCCCCTAAGAGCCATGGATGCATGGCAGGAATTACAGTGGAATTACACGCGCCAGCAATCAACCACAGTCATTAATTCTAATTTTCACCGCTGTATGGTGCAAACATGACTTTTTTTCTCCCACACTGATTTTGGGCAGTATCATTCTTTCCTGGCTAATAGTTGGCAAAGGGCAGAGACTCTAACAAGCCTCTGTGTAACAGATAATGTCATCTTCAAGTCATCTGCTGGTGAACAGCATTGATGATGCATTTCTGACAGTGCTACAATTTGAGTATCCTCACTCTCAAACCTGGTCTTTGTGCTGAAGGGAGATGAACAGAGGACTAATGGTATTCATTGCATGATGTGTTAAATAATGTAATAAAATTACTGTGAGCAAGAGGTCCCACTGGAACACAAGGTCCCAGAATTAGCTAAGAACTGCGATGGGAACCAGGAGGACGATGAAAATTCTTCAATTACAAAGACACTTTGTGAGCACAAACCAGATTATTCAGTTGCTGTAGTATGTACACTGCAAGTGCGTAAGATAAGGAATCTCATGCACTTCATTAGAGTTACATATGGGAGTCAAGGCTAAAGTAGGATTACAGTGTCTAGAGAGCAGAAGAGGTCAATTAAGTATAACCAGCATGAACAGAGAGTAATTGGGAAGGAGTTTGGGGATGCAAGGCCATCTGTACCTCAGTAATTGTATCAATAATACCAGAACGGGCTGAGAATACCCAAGAAAATCTGTCAGGCTAAAGGTGTTTCTGACACTGCATTTAGATGTGCATGTGGCAGAACTGGGACCAATGAAAAAAAAAAAAAGAAGAAAAAAAGAAAAAGAAAAACAGAAAAAAACAAAAAAACAAACATATTTAGGAGCAGACTTGTTGGTAGGGTGGTGAAACAAAGTAATAAAAAAGAATAAGCCATAGACTCAGGTAGAGAATAAAGAAGGGAATAAAGAATAAATGAGAGAATAAAGTGCCTTTGGTGGTTGTGAAGTACCATGGGATGCTGGGAGGATGCCCCCTGGACAACCCAGCTCCCCATCAGGTGTTTGCCCAGAAGACTTGGGATGAGAAGGTGAAGTAATCAGGCACAGACTTTCACCTTTGTTCTAAATGAAGAAAGGAAAACAATAGTGTTTGTGTATGACTTACAAGGTTTCTCCATAGCAGTGTGATTGTGACTTAATATTACTAGTAATATAGGTGTGTTCATCAGATAATTAAGGAAGTAGTTTCTTGGTGATGTGTTTCTTAATCAATAAGTGCAATAACATCTAAATCAGTTACATATCAAGTCTTAAGTCTAAAGGGGTATAGTCAGATCTTGGCAGTAACCGTTACTTTCCGTATTAACTGGGGAGAGCTCTTCTGTTCCTAAGGCACAGAATTATCAAATCTCATAGTCCTAATTGTCTTTAAACCTTCAGTTTCTGGAGGTTTATGATTAAGAAAATCTCAGTTTGCATTATTCTCTTAGGACTTTCTGTTCAAGTGTTTGCAAAGAAAAGGATGCAAAAGATATCTGAATGGCATATCTAAATGCTCAGTAGCCAGAGCATAAATATAAAACATTTAAAATGTATTTTAAAACCTGTTTTCTTTCCAGATAATCTCATGTTTTTCTGAGGTTTGTCTCACAATTATAAAACTCTTGTGATGGGCAAACGTTAGCATAGACAATGCTTGAATATATGATATCATCTTAAATATCTTGTTTCTACTGCATGTTGAGAAAAGATAATGAAAAAAACATGTAGTTGTAAAATAATTTATGTGATTTTTCAGATACATTTTTAGAATTGGTGAAGCAACATGGGTAACAATTGCCTAGAAGCCATAGAAAATAATTTCTCAAGTAGACTACTAATCGCTACAAGAAATGAAAAAAAAAAAAAAAAAGTAAGACATAAGAATGCTCTCTGATAAATCAGAATGTAATTGAAAATGAGAGATTTGTATCTAAGTAGAACAGCCATTTTGGCAGCTAAGTAGAAACACGGATTTATATTCAGCATTAAATTACTGAAGTGTATCAGTTCAAACAGCAGAAATGAATGTGTAAGCAGAGACATGAAGAGTTTTAATAAACTAATCCTTATAATAACAGGCACATTTTCTTTAATAAGATTAAAGACAGAAGAGAGATTGATACATCTGGGCAAAAATAGAAACTTCATTTTAGAATCTTAAATCCATATTTAAAGTACCAATGGGTGAAATTATTAAAAGTGAGAGTAAAATTAAAAAAAAAAAAAGCAAGATCTATTTGAGTTAATTATTTTTATTTTCTTTTATGGTTACAATGATTTTAAATATGGCTTCTTATTTTTTATTGATGCTGTTTTATTAGATCAATACTTGTTCCTTAAAAATATTTTAAAATATTTGATTGTATTATATTAAGCTTTTAGGTAACATTAGAAAAATAATTTTCAAATGAAAAAAACAGCAATTTTATTGGAAATCAGTATAAGTTCTATAGTGCTTAGAGTTTTAGTTCGTCTTCAAAATTGTGCATCATCTTGTCATAGTTTCGATGATGTCAAAATCATCAGGTTGCCATGGAGTACATTGTGTTTTTATGAAATAAAATGAAAAATAACACAATAGGGTCATGTGACAAAAGAAAAGCTTTTCTTTGACATCCTTCATCCTTCCCAGTCTCCTTCTGATGAGCCAACCTTTGCAGATGAGTAACAAGCCTATTCTAGATTCCTAATCAGCCCTACAGTACATTCAGTCTTTGAGATGCTCAGCAAGACTACCAATAATGGAATCAGTTTTGACAGTGACGTTTGTTTAAGAGTGATGTTAAACAGATTTTAGTGCTAAAGACTGGACAGAGAACACACACACATTTTACATAGACCATTGAATAGACCTAGGCACAGCTTTAGATGGTTTATTTATTTAATAAAAACTCTTTTACAGAGAAATCTTCCTCTCTCCCAATTATTCAAAATTTTAGGACAAAATTTATTACTGAAAAATAACAATGATGGGTAAGAAGAAAACTCCTGAAGTATCAAAATATTTTATTTTGACATTTTCTAAACAGAAATAAAAACTTTCTAAAATAATGGCTAATATAGGCATTTACTCAAGGGACATGACTTTCAAAAGTGGAAAATAACAAAATGAAATGCATCTGTGCTTTTTTTTTAAGTTATTATTTTCAGCTAGGAAAAGTGTATTCTGAGTCTACCTGATGATTCTGTTTGGTTGAACACTGAACCGCTATAAACCCACCACAGAATGATTCGTACAACTTTGCTAATAAATTTCTGGGATCCCAGGGTCAGAAAGCAGTTTACTGCATTTTGTATCAGGTTTGCATGTCTGGTCCTACTTTGGGGTTTTTAAACTTACCAGAAGACTGCAAAAGTGAGAGTTTTACCAGTGCTGTGTGAGAATTCAGTTTGCATAGTTAATACAAGATGTCTCTCTCACCCATTGTGTTTAGAAAGAAACGGTAAGATTTTTCTCTAATGTCTGTAACATCCTTGCTTTCAAAAACAAGCCCCAAGGTAGGCATTCCACCTCATTTCTATTTTTAATTCCTTTTTCTTTCCTGTAATAGTAAAGGAAGTGTTTACTCAGTGCATTGCAGCATGCAGTAAGTAGGGGTGATCAGAAAGGCTGATGCTGTCTCAGCGAGACAGGTCTGTATTACAGTATTGATTTAACTGTACAAGGTTAACACTGAGCCAGCCCTTCTATTCTATGCTCCTTTTTCAGATCTCTTTTTTCAGATCTTTAACAGTATCAGAATTTGTGTCTAAGCTGAAACCTATCCCCATGACTTATGCTGTAGAACTTGCTTATGTTAACTATCATGTCCCACACTTCTGAAGGAGAGTTTGTAAGAGCTCTTTTGAATGCAGTGGATTCATCAGAATAGTGATCCATTCTAAACTGAAGACCAAAATTTTCAAGATGGACTAATGACTTGAACTAGCTGCTTGTGAATCACCAATCTGAAAGAAATTTAAAGTATCACAGTTCAGAAAATGGTCTTTTAAAACTGGACAACTGAAGTCTTTAGCTTGCTAAAAAGCTCAATCAGATCAGTGGTTTGGGCCACTCTGACAGCATTACATTGGTGACATGAATACTGTTCTTCAGTGGCTTATGCTACAGTGGAAATCTAACTACTGTTCTTTTGAGTTTTAATGCATTCCTTCCCCTAAACATCTGACCATAAATAGTTTTAAGAATGTCAGGTTAAATTACCACCCAACATTAAGTTTCTAGAAGGAATCATACCAATCACCTCTCTGAAACACTTTAGACTGCTGGTATCCTCATTCTTGGGCATCTGATACAAAATTCACAATGCTTCAAGGAGAGGGGAACTATTTTATATCTGGAAAATTGATTTACCTGAGGTCAAATGGGAAGCCTGGAGCATGGGAGTGCACTGAAGTTGGCTCACCCACTGGCAACCTAAAGCCTGGGATACCCTTCATTTGCCTATTCTCTTGTTATAATACTGGAAAGAGAATAGCACGATCTGTTTCATTATTTCAACAGTCACCAGAAGTACAGACCAAATATCTAGTGTTTTGATAGTTAAGATGTAGTGTTTTTTTGCCTTCAGCTGTTCTGCAGATCTCTCTTTTCTTTTATTCTAAAGAAGTCGCACAGTAATGGATAGATAGATGGAGGAAAGCAACTATTTACCTTTGCTCTTGACAAAGCTTGTGAGCTAGGTTAACTGGCAGTTTTTAGTTTTCTCACTGCAAAATGGGTATTAACCAAATTACAAGTGCATTAAGAAGATTTAGAGTGCAATTCAGCAAATCCCTTTAGTGCTTAACTTCCACTGAAATCAAAGATTTTATGCACATCCTTAAAATGCCTTGCTAAATTGAACCTTTACCATCACATCTGTAGTATTCACTACGATACTGCAGTATTTGTGTAACACCTTATATCAAACTTACATTACCATATTTCTAAATATTTCATTTAAAGTAAAATTAATTCCTAACAACAAAGTGAACACGTAAATCATAGATTTTTGCAGATGCCTTTACATTGGATTCAGAAAAAAAACACAATTAAATATTTGGGCATTACATAAAACACATTGTGCCTGATAAAAGTCACTAGTTTTCTAACTAGTATGTTCCATCAAGCTTTCAGCCTTAAAACTCTCTAAAGTTGTCAAAAAGTATGAAAAAAATATTCTACTTTGATTTGATACGATTCTAATTGGCTAAGTAGATGTTGAAGCTACTGCTTTTAGGGAAGAGATGGCTATAGCCAATTGCAATTATTTTGGAAAACTATACTTCTGCTTGATTACTTAAGAAGAATGCAATTAGAGTACTGCAATTATCCTAACAGCAGCAGCAGAAACTGTTAAGTACTACATTTTCTTTTTCCCAGATCTGCTTTTCAGTTTCACCTCAATTAAAAAAAATGTTAATTTAAAGGATACTGTCAGTCTTCCTACTTTCTACTTGCATCAATGTTCCTACCAGCAAAATAACTGTCTTAAAAGGGAACATAATTAAAAATTTGATGCATCTCTTACTGATAATAGCTCAGTTTTACTGTAATATACTGTGTTGGAATATATTAACATGACAGGAGCAGTCAGAACATGTGGGTGAACTTGATTTGCAGGAGAAAACGTGAGAGTTTGCTATCAGGAGCAGTCTAGCTGCAAGAGCAGTCTAGCTTGAACCCACTGATGACAAGACTGTGCGATCTCCACTTTCATTCTCCTTTTCTCCACAGTAACCACTGCCCTGCCTGGTCCCTTGCTGGAGCAGAAGAATGGGGTAGATGACTGTTTCACGTCTCTTCCAAAACTATTTTTCATAATCCTATGATTTCTTGACATATGAATCTGTAAAATGTATTGAGTGGCCTTTTAGATTTTAAGACAGAAGAGATGCTCTAGAGTGAACATCCAGTAGCCAAGAACCAAATTTTTGTTTTCAAAAACTCATCTGTATTCATTACACAAGTACATGATTAGAGCGGTTTGGAAAAGACTGAATCAAAGAATCATAGAGTCATAGAAATGCATAGAATGGCTTGAGGTGGAAGGGATCTTAAAGACCATCCAGTTCCAAACCCTCTGCCAGGCTGCTACAGTTATGGGGCTGGGTTGTGACTAGAATTGGCATGGGCAAACAAGCACAAAGAACTTTAAAAGCTCTTTTGCATTCCTTACTGACATTTTACTCTCATGCAATGTTTCTTCCATATGTAGCTTCCTACCATTTCCAATCGTTTTCTTGCCATTGGAAGATGGTGAGCCTGTCTTAGTTACATACGTGTATGTTGGTTCTTAGCAATCTCACAAAGATATGAAACAAATATAGAAAGTTGTATTGCATTCCCTGGGAAGACAAGATCCTGCAGACATATTTTACTCAATCTCCATACTGGTCTGAATAGATCATCAATGAGCTCTGGAAGACAGACCAAAACTGAGGTCTGAGGACCGCAGTAAGCAGCTTGTTTCACCAGTGTGAGGGAAATCTGCACAACAATGGAAGAGTTCTTCTGAGCAAGAGACGTAGATTTATGGATTTTTCTACCTTTTCCAGAGAGTAGATGCATATGGAAAAATAAAAAACAACATAAAATAAAATAAAATAAAATAAAATAAAACCCCAACCTTAACCTCTGACCCCAAATCCAGTAAAAATAAATATAGAAAACTGTCAAAACCCAACTCTATAGCATTCAAGCCTTCCAATGCAGAGACAATGAAACAGAAGAACAAGCCACAGTTATTCTACTTATATTAAAGACTTCATATACAAATCTCAGTGCAACTTTCCTTATGAAATGTTTCTAAAGTTGCAGAAAACATTTTTGGTCAAACCAACTGAGCTACCACAGAAATATAGTATTTGTCTTGTAGTTTGGACATCCAGGTGAGATGCAAGAAACCTTGATTTCAGAGCTAGTGGTGTGATAATTCAGACCAGGAAATGTGAGTGATATTGGCTGTTCCATGCCTTGATGACCCGTGTGCAAACTGAGCTTCCTTACAACCGAAATCTTTGGTGTTCTAGGTTAGATCTCATTATCCATTATTATCCAGTGAACCTCATGAATGCTTTGTTTTCATCCTGTTGTTGATCGGGACATTTTTAGCACTGCCATGAAATTCTGTAAGACAGAAATTTTAACAGTAGCAGCAATAAAAGCAAGCGTGAGAACTTGAATGACTCGTCAGTACAAGATTCAGGTCTGAGTGATGTACCTGCTCACTGCTGTGTGATACTGAAGAGCCTGGACAAGTCAGAGTTTTTCATGGAAATCCAAGGTGCAGCATTTGCGGTATGCTCCAGACCAGCTGATGACCTCTGGCGTACCACATAATAACAACAACTCTCCCATGTTTTTGTGCAGAATGCCTAATTCACGTGTTCTTCAGGTTTGCCGTCTATGGTAGTTTTTGATTGTTTGTTTGTTTTTTCCCAGTCAGATTACCAATGACACTGCATAAACAATATATTATTTTAATAGATTCTGCAAAACTTTAATGAGAGCTTTCTCAACTTTAAAAAGAAGTTCTCTGTACATGTTCTGGTTTGTTATATTTGTCATTTTATAACCACAGTAAACCACAAAAACATACGTAAAATGAATTTCTTCCTTTCAGGTTCAGGTGTACTATTTACCATGTTACCTGGAGTAAATTGCTTCCAGTGTAGTATTTCAGACGTGCTGGAATTAAAGTCTTCATTGCTTTTAACATGTGGTTTGGTTTCTGAGAGTCCTAGTAATGAGTGCAGACTTTAGATGAAAGGCTTCAGTAGTTTGAAGTCACATTGCTTTGTCGGATCTCATGCTCAGAAATAAGCTGAATGCTTTGAAGCCAACATTTTGCCCCGGAAATCGCACTGACATAGCTTATCTCAAATTTTCATGACTTCCTAGCCATTAGAAGGAGAAATGAAAATTGATACAGAGAAAGTCATGCCCCCTTTTCCATTTACATTCAAATGTTAGAACAGAAACCCATAATAATAGGTCAGCTAGCAGTCAAAATCAATATAGAAACAGCTAAACAAAATTTGAACACCTAAACTCTGAAAACAAATCAGAATAAACTGCAGTTTTCCCAGGAATCTTAACATCAGTGGATCTGTGTGGTATCAGGAACCTCTTAAAAATCAATGATGTGACACTTTAGCTTGAACAATAGCATAGAATCATCTTCAAAGAAATGACAGTAATATGAGAGGACACATATTAATTATTTCTACCACTTAGGTGAAAAAAAATCCTAACAAATGCTTGTGGTGGAATATGCAGCAATAAGTATTGCCGCAATAAAAAAACAGCAAACTGATCTCAAGTGGTTGTAAGTGTGCAGGGCGAAGAAACAGGTAATTTTATTTCCTCATTTTTGCTTCCTTGGCCTTTTCAGCAAAGCTGAAAAAGTCTCTCTCTTCAGGAATGATGAGAAACCAGATAAACAACAAGATTGTACATGACCCTGTATGAACACTCCTTTCACCTGCTTAGTGCTGCAATGAAAGACACCCTCTAACAGGATGGAGTCTTTCTGTCAATACTCAGGACCCGACTCAAAATCTAACAAGCACAATAAGAGCCTTCTCAGAAATTTAAATATGTATAAAGCTATATTCTCCTAGAGAAAGAAATGATTATCTTGCAGACTTAAGTGGATCATTTTGGTACTGATTAAAACAACAACAAAAATCAAAAACAACAAAAAAACACATATACTCTCTGAAAATACAGTTCTGCCTAAACAGTGGATTTTTTTCTGTAGGGAATAATGTCCTCTACAAAACCTAAACTTTTCTCCAGATTCATTTTTTTTTTTTTAATCCCCTGGTTTGATCAAGTGGCAATAGCAAAAAAATTACCTTTAACAAAAAAAGGTAGATGAAAAAATCCCCCGCCCCTAAACAACAACAACAACAAAACTGCAAATCTTTTAGAAAGACTTTTGGGAACCTTGAAAATGAACCCTTAAAATAAGAATTTTGCAGAGTTGGGGTTATTATACATTTTATATAGCTATTAATGATAGCTTCTAAAACCAAGTCTAAAAACTTAAATGAAACTTGATTTGATGATAATACGATTTTTCCTATAGCTAGTGAATAATACAGTATCTGTACTTAGTTTATCTATAAATGGGATCTGTTAAATGTAATTCATTGATCCTAATGTTGGAGAGCATATGTTGCACTGCATCACAAAAAGTCACTACTGTAGGTGAAAATAAACCTTCTCATTTTATCATTTCCATTAGAAATTGTTTTAAAGGGACAGCCATCTTGTACCTGCCATTCTGTCATATTTATCCACACAACTCTGCTCATTAGAGCATGACGAACACAAAAACAAGTTACCCTTTATTGTTATGGAACACAAAGAACCTTGACCCTCCATTTTCTTTTGCTGCTGCTTGATTTGTCTCTCTCTTATTACTATTTCATTATTTTATCGTGGCAATGAAACAATAAACTCGCCCCAATGCATTGCTTATAATTTGTTTTCATCACCACCAGCTTGTTAATGGCATGTGAGGAGAAGAAACTAAACCATCTCCTCCTAGATGCTAGGCAGAAACTCCAAATACTGTAATAAAACCCCAAAATGATTAGCAACAAGTGTCTCTCACTTCTATAATCGTTTCAATTAAATACAATTAATTCTGTTCATACAAGTCCTTGAGACTTGAAGAAAGGACTGTTTTCAGAAGCTTGTTTTTTCCCCCACCAAATTGCATGTCTGATAATAGCAAGGCACTTTGTGGCTAGTAAAATAACTAATTTCTAGATTAATCACAATTTATTTTGAGCATTGTATTTCTTGCAGTGTGTTCTAAGAGTCAGACATTTAATTCAATGTCACAATTTCACTCTTTGCAAAACAAGCCTGCTATAACCTGCCTGATAGGAGTCTCCCAATATTACTACAGTGGACAGAAGTTACAAGGCACTTGGGAAGAACCACAGCTCTGTGCCTTGCAGACAACCAAAATCATAATGATTTCTCTTGGCCTAAAAGCAATTCCGTGAATCAAAGTGCTTTGTGCAATCCTGAAATGAAAAATGCTACATAAAAAAAAAAAAAAGTTATTATTACGAGTTTCGCCTCAAAGCTGTTAAAAGTTCATATTTCTTTTGGATAGAGGAGGTTATGAGATTTTAGCTGTAATGAAAAAGAAAGTGCCTTGCACCCTGTTGAACTTAGTATCTGTTGGTTGGAATTGGCATAGCTTCCTCATAAACCACAGTTACCTCCAGAAAAATGATTTGGTCAGTGAAAATTTTGAAAGAGGTGTGTAATGACATAATCTATGAGCAAAGTGGACCCATGTATACCTCACTGGGACCTCAACAATGTATAGCAATATTTCGCATAGAAAACAAGATGGAATGGGAGCATATAAGAATTTGACCTCTATCAGTACATTTGAAGTAGTATTTCAACTACTGGTCATTAGTCACATGTATTTTTATATTACTGAGTTTATCTGTAGGCTCCAAAACCATGGAAATTTACTTCACAAGGACTCTCAAATCCTTAAATGTTTGCCAGTGTTCAGACCCAAAGGAAAACAAGTGAACATCACACTGATATTAAGCACACATTGATTTTGATACGCTATTTTAGTACCAATAATTTTGGTCACAAAATTTATTCAAACAGACTTTTTTTTCTTTAGACAAAATAATAATGTTCACATTTTCCTTCTGGGCCAGTATATGAAGTCTCTGAAGTGCTGCTGAGAAAAGTAAAGGTATATTTTCTGGGAGGCTATAAAACTGTCAGTTATGGCTGAGATGTTTCTGAAATGGTCTCACTACCTGATGTTAACCTTTCACATACCATCACTACATTCTGTATGATCTAACTTGCTTTAATTATCTCACTCTCTAAACAATGCCAGTCAAGGCTGTCTAAATATTCAGTTCTTTGCTTCTTAATGCAACACCTCCATGTACGTCAATACTTCACCTGGAAAATTCCTGTGAACCTTTTTGAAAATTATGGTAATTTACTTCAGTAGCTGCAGTTTTGAATTTCAAAGTTACAGAAATAAATTTAATCTCCTGTCATTACTCTAAAGGATTACTGAATAACTCCCAGGTGCCTGGGTATGAACTGGAACCTCCTCCTCCTCTTCTTCTTCTTCTTCTTCTTCTTCTTCTTCTTCTTCTTCTTCTTCTTCTTCTTCTTCTTCTTCTTCTTCTTCAATGAAAATGAAAACATTCAATGGTGCACATTTTTCTTCCAACAACTAAGTGAAAATCTGACCATTCTATAAGTGGATGTCACTATTATGAAGAAGTAAGTAATTTCAGTAGGGTAAAACAACACCCTCCAATTGATTGATTGTTTTTTTGTTAATAACTGTTCTGGAAGACAAGCTGTACATTCATACTGCAACTTTCCTGCTCCAAACCTACTTAATTGCACAAAATCTATTCCTACACACATTGCTTGCAAACATCAGTTCAAAGATAGGCAGATAGCATACTATATTAATATCTTATAATCAAATCCACAGAGCAAGGAAAAAACTCCCTGAGTCAAGGGATGCAGAAGTTGCTACCCCATTCCTCAGGCCCTGTCTCCCTGCTCAGTCTGGAGGTACAAAGAAGAAACCTGGAAGGCCCACAGAAAAAGGACTTGCATCATTCATCAGAGGCCAAAAATTAGTAAATGTATCACTTACAGACATTATTCTGTGCTAATGAAAACCTATGTCAGAGCTCCTGTGTAAATAACACAGGACTTAACATTGGTCTCTCATTTCTGTGCAATTGCCTCTGCTTGAGGGAGAGCTTTTACAGGAGATAATTCAGAGCATCAGGCAGCACCAATGATAAAAAACACCACTAATTAGAAACTTGTCCTAGAACACTAATTCATGTATAAATGATCTTTCCTGAGGGAAGGGCTGGTGGAACCCGTCCCATGGGTGGCCCTAGGCTGCAGCGGATCGTGGGGCCTTGGGGAGGACCAGCTGCTGCCTCGGTGGGACATCCAGATAGCTACTGCCAGCCTAGAACTCCCTATGCCAAACAATCCCCCAGGGTTATTGTTTCTGTGGCAGCATTGTTAGGTCATCTAAAACCAGGGGGACTGAAAATATGTAATGAAAAAATGGTAATATCACTGCAACCTGAAGACTTCTGAGGCATTTCTGTGCAAGTAACCTACCTCATCTATACCAAGTTAGAACACTATAAACTATAGGCTATAAACTTCCTCTACCTGTCTTATGACACTGCCTCTGCTGTAAGCTGGGCTTTCTGAGGACTCAGTCTGAAATATAAGGTAAAGTACCAGCTAAGAATGAAATTTTGCTTATGTTTTATTATTCAAAAGAATTCCATAATTGATCTCTTAGGGGGTTGGGAAAGCAAGTTTTACCTATTTCTGAGGCGACGCAAGCCATGCTGAGGTCCTAGAGACCTGTCCACGCTATAGCA